>JAJIBD010010390.1:0-58567 GCA_021461705.1 Cryptotis parvus | reverse complement strand
CAAAACCACAAAATATTTCTTTTCCTCCTGATGGGGCTCAGAGGATTGTATGATGGAAAGCTGACTGGCCGTGTGCAAAGTGAACATCTTACTGCCTCTCCAACCCTGTTTCATATTTTGACTAACAATCCATTTTGTTAGTTATTGTATAAGGCACAAAATATGAATTGATGTTTGTATACATGTGGATATTCAATTATTTTGACACCATTTGTTGAAAACAATATTCTTCCTCTATTGAACTATCTTTGTTGAAAATCAGTGTGATGTGTGTGACTATTTTTGGACTATTATGGTCTATAGAACTGTATTTTCCCTAATGCTACACTTGTCAGGATTACTGAAATTATAGTATAGAAATAAGTCACTTGTCACTTGTCACTTGTCTTCCCGTTATTGATCAACTTGCTTGAGTGGGCGCCAGTAACGTCTCCATTTGTTGGGAATGAGGTCCATTATTGTTACTGTTTTTGGCATATTGAAAACACCACGGGCAGATTGTGAGGCTCTGACATAGCTCTGGGTTCCTCCCAGGGGGGCCAGACTTTTAGCTTTGATTTATATTGAAATTGTTCTTGCTGTACTAGTTGCTTTACATTCTATTTTTATTTTCATTTTTTTTTTTGTTTTAGTTTTGGAACCACAGCTGATGGTGTTTATTTATTTATTTATTTATTTTTTGCTTTTTTGGGTCACACCCGGCAATGCTCAGGGGTTACTCCTGGCTCTGCACTCAGGAATTACTCCTTGCGGTGCTCGGGGGACCATATGGGACGCCGGGGATCGAACCCAGGCCGACACAGGCCAGCCGCGTGCAAGGCAAACGCCCTACCCGCTGGGCTATCGCTCCGGCCCCTGCACAGCTGATGGTGTTTAGAGGTTAATGCTAGTCCTGTGCTAAAAAATCATTCATGGTGTGCCAGCAGTTGGACTGAGGTTGGCTGCATGCAATACAACCTTCTCTTGCCTTTGAATTTTTTTTTAATTTTATTACACCACTTTTAGGCATACAATTGCAAGATGCTCATGTTCAAGTTTTGGTTCTACAGTGTTCCAACACCCATCCCTCCACCCGAACCCATCTCCCATCACCAATGTCCCCACTTCCCTCCCCCTCCCGCACCCCAACTACTTGGCTGGTTCTGTATATCTTTTCTCTCCTCTCTATGTCTCCCTCCAGCCTACCTTTCCTACACATCATAGTATGCAGTACATTAAAGGACGTAACTGTTTCCACTAGTTTGATGGACCACGTGGCGCAGGCAGCCGGTAGCAACTTAGCGGCCTCATGGTCAGCGTCCAGACAGCGAAAATGGCGGCTAATGTGGTGGGCAAATCTCATCCGGCTGCTTTTGGGACCCTCCCAGAGGTGATGGGCCAACACCCAAAACCCATCTGTCCTCCTGGGAGCCTCATGGTCAGCTGAGCTAGGGGAGAGCCGAGTTCCAGTTCCCCCCAGCTGCGTGTGAGCTCTGCATGATATGGCTGGTCGCCCCAGGGCAGCTCCTGGGTGGGGCTACCAGGCTCAGATAAAATGGAGAGGGGAAGGGACGAACCCAGCTCCATTTGACGAATTCGGGTGATTCCCACTTCTGGGTGCTGCCTACCTGGGCTCGAACTCGCTTTTGCTCTGTTAATCTGGTCTGGAGGTCTATCCCCTCCTGGGAGGCTCTGATGTGCTGCAGCGTCTGGACAGCGAAAATGGCGGCTAATGTGGGTGAGTCTCATCCGGCTGCTTCTGGGACTCCCCAGAGGTGATGGGCTCACTCCCAAAACCCATTTGTCCTCCTGGGGACCTCATGGTCAGCTGAGCTAGGGAGAGCCGAGTTCCAGTTCCCCAGCTGCTGTGAGGCTCTGCTATCTGAGTTTTATTTTTAATTGCTAGTGTTTGTGTTGCCCACCACTTCTCACCCTTCCCCCTAGTACCTCAATTCTGTCATCAGTGTCCAAGATTTGCTTTCATCCATCATTCCTATTCTTTTTGGGGGAGCCATGGAGTGGTCTGGGCCATATCCGGTGTGCTCAGAAATGACTCCTGGTGAGCTAATCGGTATTAGTTCTGGTGGTGCTTAAGGGAAATGTGGCGCTGAGGATCTAATCTGGTCTCAAATGACGGAGTATATGGTATGTTTGTGTCCAGGAGGGTTTTTTTTTGTCTTGAGCTTGTACTTAGCACTGCACCAGTCCCTGAATATTGTGGGGAGTGCCCCTAGGGGCCCGAGCACCACCAGTGTGCCCCTTTTTAAAAAAGCAACCTCCCCTCCCTGGGGCTGGGCAGGACACACCTGACACTGCTCAGGGAACTGTTGTTGTAGCCACAGCATAAATGTACCCATAGAAATTATGTAACTAAATGGACATATCTATTCTCATCTAACATATAAACATAATGAATCTAATGAATGCAGCTGTGCTTAACAGTGGGCATGTGTTGTTGGGTAACTGACACTGTACAAACCTCTGCAATTACACAAATCTAGATGACAGAACTCATCATACAACTATGAAATATAGAATAGCAAGGGTAGTCAGACACACTCCATCACGGACCCAAACATAACTAAGTGATGCTTTCAACTGCAGTTCTCCAACTGCTGCTCTACATCTCGTAACATCTTTTTTTTGCTTCTCTTAACTCTCTGTGCTGTGTATTCTGGTATATTTCCATAAATATATTTTCCAACTCACAAATTTTCTTCTGGACTGTATCTAAGTGTTTTAGATCATTGAGAATTTTTAAATGGATTTTATTTCAACACTATCCTAAGTACCTTTCCCCCCTTTAAATATGTTATCCTGTCAAAAAAAGTCTAATTTCATTAAACATTTTACAATGGCTATTCTGGGGAGAGGTGTGTGATATACTCTTTATTAGTTTCTTTGCCCTCACTGTTCTCTTTTTATTCATCATTCACCTCTGATCATGAACTAATTTTTTTACTTTGTGGTGAACCTATTTATGACTACAGCTAACCGAGTACCTCTAGAGCCTCTTGAAATTGGCTTTCCCTGACTTTCTTGCTATTGGTCTATGGTACAACTAGCATATTACCATTCCTAGTACACAATCAGATACACAGATTCACACTCAGAAACACACACAAAGACACACATACACACATGTACACTCAGAGACACAGATGCACACACAGAAACACACACAGACACAGACACACAGACACAAAGATGCACACAGATACACATGCAGACACACACACACTGCCACACACAGACACAGACACACACACACAGATACACACCGCCACACAGAGACACATTTTTGAGCTGGAAGTTGGTGGAAAAGGTGCATGGGGTGGTCCTGCCCTCGGGGTCCCCTCACCTCTCCTTTTCAGGGTATAAAGGCCCACCGCAGCCCCTTCCCGCCACAGGATCTTGGCCTACTCATTCCCCGCGTGAGGCAGAGAAAACATGTCGTGGTCATTGCTGTCGTCCAAATTTCGCCTCCAGTCTCCCAAACACGACGATTGTTGAGGAGGAACAGCACAAGCCTTTCTCCGAATGACCGAACCTGGGAAGAGGAACACGCAGCCCTGAGGCTTAGGGAGGGAAGCCTGCGGAGGAATCCTGGCTTAGGAAGCCGGCACCATGGCAGCCCCGCTGCTCCTCGAGGGTCTCAGAAGATAACAGGACCCGGATGCAAAGGACAGTGCCAGGGCAGTGTCTGTGGTGCCAGGGCCAAAGATGGAATGTGCATAGGCGAACCCACACCACCCTACCTAGAGGCGCACAGAAGCCCCGACTATCCCTATGGAGAGTCACGAGGGGAGATCATCTGACTATCCCCGAACCGAAGAGCCTTTCCAGTAGTTTCCACCTGATTAAGTGCAGATCCCAATTTCAGTCCCAGGGGGCTGGGCAGGAGCTGGGGGGAGCAGACGGTCGTCAGCCCTTCCAAGTGCCCACCCAAGGCCCTGCTCAGGCCCCATCAATGGTCACTCCAGACCTTCATTCCCCCTCCAACAAGAACTTGTGGAAAGGGAAGTTGAGTTGAGTGAGTGAGCAGGAGCAGGAAGGCCAGTGATGCGAATCGGTGCCCCTTCCAAGACCAAAGGCTATTTTTCGCCGAGACGTGGGTTTGGAGTTTTTGCTTGTTTTTCATTTTGTGTTTGTGCGTTTGTCCCTGACGGCAAAGCCTGGCAAGCTTTGTCACATTCGACATGCCAAATACTAGTAACAATTTTAGACCTCATTCCCATGACCTGATGAATGGTTTGAGGTTCTTTATGTTCTGGAGTGGTCTGATGCCCTTTGGCTATCTCAGCATGTGACAGGATGTATGGAGATGTTACTGGTGCCCACTCCAGCAAATTGATGATATACGGGAAGACAAGTGATACAAGTGATACAAGTGTATAATATATTTTAAGGAAGTGCTACTCTGAAGTTCAGAATGCTGTCATCCCAACCAATTATCAGGAGAAGATGTGGGGTTGGGAGTGGAGAGCTTGAGGGAATACCCCTACCTCTTTTGAGACTGGCAGTGCCTAAAAAAACTGAGTCATGTGAGGATATACTTGTAGTTTTGGAAACCAAATGAGGTTTCTAAATTTAATCTTAACCTAATCCCAAACAAAAGCCTATGTAATCTTTAATTTTGATAAATGTTTAGAATTTAGAGTGTCTGCAAATTCTTATAGACTGACAGCTATTGCAGTTCAGAATTTTAGAAAGTTCCTGATGGCAGCATAAAATTTATAATCCCTCAACAAAAATGTGGTCCCTATCTATATAATCTTTTATGAAAATATCTTTAGCCCTCATGGAATTTAGTATAAAAATTATGTACATCTGGGGCCCGAGCGATAGTCCAGTGGGTAGGGTGTCTGCCTTGCACGCGACTGGCCTATGCCTGCCTGGGTTCGATCACCGGCATTCCATATGGTCCCCCGAGCACCGCCATGAGTAATTCCTGACCAAAGAGCCAGGAGTAATCCTCGCGCATCGCCGATGTGGCCCAAAAAAGCAAAAAAAAAAAAAAAAATGTACATCTGAATTTGAAGAAAAATGTGTATTTTATCATGTAGATTTAGAGGATCTATTCCAAAGCAAGGCAGAATATCCAGACACTGTAAAGGAAAAGTCCAGAAAGGACTGCATCAAATTTACATTTTAATGAAAAGACAATAAAGCTTCCAAAGATATTTCAAAAAATGGATTAGTAAAGTTTTAAAAATAACTAAAGGAAGACTAATAAATTTATGGGTAAAAATGACAACTCAAGGTAGAATTATTAAAGGATATTAGTGACCAGGTAAGTCCTATGGTTAACAAAGGACTCTACCCCACTAGCATTCCACAAATCGAGAATTCAACAATTATAACTTTTCATTCAGGTTCATCAATATGACTCAGTGCTGATGGGGATAATGGGTAAATGGAACCTTCAAACTTATAGGGAGGTGAATTGATTTGGTGTTTTTCTGGAATAGTTATTCGGCATGTGCATAAAAATGAAAACTACTCATTTTGTAACTTTTAATGCAGCAATCCCAATTAGAAGCTCTATTCTTAGCACAAAAAATTGAAGCACAGTCGAGTAATGGTGTATAAAATAATTCAGCCCATGGAAGAAAAAAAGATTAGGTCCAACAGATTCTTTAGGGATCATTAATAAAAATCAGATTAACTACACAGAAAATGCATGTTTATATTTTTAAAAAACAAATTACTCCATGTCTGTGACCTAGATGGATGCTTATGACATACTAAGAGAAACTAACTGCTGAATAACATGTATAATTTTTTTAATAGCAGTTCTCTTTTTAATATTTTATTATACCACCGTAAGATATATAATTACAACGTTGTTCATGTTTGTAGGTTTTGGTCACATAGTGTTCCAGCACCTGCCCTCCACCAGTGCCCATTTCCCACCACCAATGTCCCCGATTCCCTCCCCACTCCCATAGCCTGCCTCCATGGCAGGTTTTCCATCTCTTTTCTCTCTCCCTCTCTTTTCCTTCTCTTACATATTGTGAGTTGCAACACATACACTTAGAGGGCATCATGTGCATTTTTTGCCTGTATTTAATGCTCAGTTCTAGGTTGGCATTAACCCTTTCGACATTTATTCGCACATGTTCCCTTCTCTGTCTTACCTAATCTCTGACTCCCACACGCTTGTGATAATTTCCACTTTTGGTAAGACCTCCTGATCCACGTTTCACCTGACATTGGTTTTTGGTATAATCACTGTATCACTGTCTTCCCCTTCATCATCGATTTGCACGAGCGGGCACCAGTACCATCTCCATATGTCCTGTCTCATGCAAGTAGAGCCCAAGGGCACCTGCTTGCTCCAGGAACATAAAGAGCCTCAAACTATTCCATCAGGTCATGGGAATGAGGTCTATAATGTTACTGGTATTTGGCATATCAAATACGACACGGGTAGCTTGCCAGGCTCTGCTGTGTGGGTAGCATACTCATCTCTAAATCCAGCATTTATTGATGAGCCGGGCTGTGATAGGCTGGTCCGCTGGGTGGAGTTCTGACGAGGGAGAAACCGGATGTGGAAAATGGAGGCCCTCATGGAGTGGGGGGGTCGCCTGGCTTGTTGTGAGGCTCTGCTGGGGTGGCGGGCCAGGGCTAGAACCTGCCATCCCTCCTGGGAGCCTCATGAGCTGGGGCACAGGGAGAGCCAGTAGCAGCTCTGCCCATGTCTGTGAGTCTCTTTTGGTATCATAATATGTATATATGTATTCATGTCATGCAAATAAATGCAGTCATTCTATATCTCTTTCCTTCTGACTAATTTCACTCAACATGATCCTTTCCATGTCCATCCATTTATAGGCAAATTTCATAACTTCATTTTTCCTAACAGCTGCATAGTATTCCATTGTGTAGATGTACCACAGTTTCTTTATCCAGTCATCAGTTCTCGGGCATACTGGTTATTTCCAGGTTCTGGCTATTGTGAATAGTGCTGCTATGAAAATAAAAGTGCGGATGGTGTTTCCCGCTGTGTAAAAGCAGTTCTCTTTAGAAACAAAACGATACAAATTTTTGATTTCTTGCTCCTTGGAACTGGGGGGAGAAACTTTTTCTTACTATTCCACTTTTTCTTTAGGTCATACTAAAAGGTTTATGAGGGGCCGGAGCGATAGCCCAGCGGGTAGGGCGTTTGCCTTGCACGCTGCGGCTTGTGCCGGCCTGGGTTCGATCCCGGCATCCCATATGGTCCCCCGAGCACCGCCAGGAGTGATTCCTGAGTGCAGAGCCAGGAGTAACCCCTGAGCATTGCCAGGTGTGACCCAAAAAAAGCAAAAAAATAAATAAATAAATAAATAAAAGGTTTATGATTAAACATAAAAGTATTACAAAATTCATAATTATAATATTTATATATAAATGAATTATGCATTTTAGGCTAGCAACTAGCTTCAACTGTTGACTTCAACATATTATGTATATTGGGGCCGAGTGATAGCACAGTGGGGAGGACATTGCCTTGCATGTGGCTGACCCGGGTTCAATCCCGGTATTCCATATGGTCCCCTGTGCTCCGCCAGGAGTAATTCCTGAGCAAAGAGCCAGAAGTAAGCCCTGAGCGTTGCTGGGTGTGACCCCCCAAAAAAGAAAAAATATATATATCAACATATTATGTATAAATCAATAAATTAAAAAGTAACATAAGCTTGCAACAACACAAACTGTTACATTCCACAAAATGTAAAGAACTGTAAAAGAAAATTCCCCTAGTTACTATAGAGACTACTAGAAACTACTGAATTGTAGGTTGGAGGGTAATGACAAAGGAGTGGCTAAAGTTGATTAGACAGGAAGCTCTTTATTGGAGGTGAAGACTGAGAAATGCCATTTGGAGAGTAACTGTGAATCAGAGACTAAAATCTCTGAGCAATTGACTGGCTGGCATAGTCTACAAGTATTACATGTGGGTGATACAAGGGAAAGCATTAGTGGAAAAAAAAACGGGCATTCAGTGATAGCTTGTAGGACAGAGCCAGTGTTAGAGCAGTGGTTTTCAAAGGTCAGTGTGTTTTTAGAATAGCCTGGAGGATTTGCTCAACTAGATTGCTGGACTTTACATCCGAAGATTCTTCCTCAATTAAGACTAAATGTAGTCAGACTTTGAATTTCTAATACGTTCCTAGATAACACTGATGTAAACTGCTTAAATAATATACTCCCATAAAAACTCAAGGAGGAAGAAACAAGAAGGAACAAGCAAAGATTCACTAAGAAAGATTCACTAAGAAAATGTTATTTGGGGTTGGAAAGAGAGTATAGGAAGTAGGTGAGGTTCCTGCCTTGCACACTGCCAACTGCAGTTTGATCCTGACACTGCATGTGGTCCCTGAGCATGGCCAGGAGTAATTCCTGAGTACAGGGTAAGATGGAAGCCCTGAGAACCACTGAGTGTGTTCCACTTCCTACCCCCCTGACTCCCACAGACCAGATATAGAGAATGTATTTCACTAATGAAGCATGCGATCCATACTTATCCAACTATAAGTAAATTTTAAAGAGATTGAAATAATGTTGCCATAATCATACTCAGAAAGCACAATGAAAGTTCTAAGAGTTGGGCCGAGCGATAGTCCAGCAGGTCGGGCGTTTGTCTTGCACGCAGCCGACCTGGATTCCATCCCCCGGCATCCCATATGGTTCCCCAAACACTGCCAGGAGTAATTCCTGAGTGCAGAGCCAGGAGTAACCCCTGAGCATCGCCGGGTGTGGCCCAAAAAAGCAAAAAAAAAAACAAAACTAACTAAGAGTTGCAGAAAAGTGAGAGATAGAGTAGCTTTTAGTGAAACTGGGATTTAGCTAAAGGAAAAGCTACATATAATATTCATATATAATATTTGTAGATCCGACTCCCCACTCATGAGAGCTCCACCCAGCAGAAGAGCTGATCACAAGCCTGGCTTGTCAGAGACCCACCCTACAGTAGTTTTTTTTCAAGCCCAGCCCAGGTATGCCTGATCCAGAGACTCACATACATGGGGCAGAGCTGCTACTGGCTGTCTCTGTGCCCAGCTGATCACGAGGCGCCTGGGAGGGAAGGTGGGTCCTAGCCCTGGCCCATCACCCCAGCAGAACCTCGCAAGAAACCAGAGGAACCCCCACACCATTTTCCACATCCGGACTCCCCACTCGTCAGAGCTCCACTGAGCAGAAGAGCTGATCACAAGCCCGGCAAAGTGGCCACGCGGTTCAATAAATGCAGAAGTGAGAGGCGACCACAAGAGTAGTCCCTCCCACATGGTAGAGCCTGGCAAGCTACCCATGTCGTATTTGATATGTCAAATACTAGTAACAATTATAGACCTCATTCCCGTGACCTGATGAATGGTTTGAGGCTCTTTATGCTCCTGGAGCGAGCAGATGCTCGCTACGCTACACTAGTGTAGCTTGAGCTACACTAGCATGTGACAGGACATATGGAGATGTTATTGGTGCCCACTTGAGCAAATCGATGAACAACGGGAAGACAAGTGACAAGTGATACAAGTGAATATTTGTAGAAATAAATTCTATGGGGAATCACTGTATCACTGTCTTCCCATTGTTTATTGATTTTCTCGAGCGGCACCAGTAACATCTCCATACGTCCTTTGCAAGTGTAGCCCAAGGGCATCTGCTTGCTCCAGGGACAGGAAGAGCCTCAAAACATGGAATTGAGGTCCATAATTGTTACTGGTTTTTGGCATATCAAATAAAACACAGGTAGCATGCCAGGCTCTGCCGTATAGGTGGTATACTATCAGTAAAGAGCTCTCATCTTGAGCATTTACTGATGAAACAAAGGGGAAAGATCAAGAACTGTATACAGTGTATAGATGTAAAATATCCTGGGAAGGACCTGATCCTAAAATCAGTACTATTTAAGATTGTTGCCCGGCCGCAGCTGTGGGTCTGACGCGGGTCTCTCTTCTGGGGTAGCTGGTCTATGAGGAAAATAAAGTCAATTTTGTACTTAGAAATAATGTATGACAAATGATCATATAATATCCAAACAGTATTGCATCAGGCTTCTTTAATACTTTCTCAAACAAGTTTGAGTATCTATACTGTCTTGGGCCACTCATAGACTAAAGAAAAGATTAGTGTTGAGATATTAAACTAAACAGTTAATCTTAACATGGTTCTCTTGAAAGGCTGCTTTTTATTCTTCAGTGGAAGGGGACACACCCGACATTCTCTATGCTCAGGAGTTGCTCCCAGCAGTGCTGGGCAAGGGAAGGGTCTATGTGGTACTGTGCTCAGGGGAGGGGTCTGTGTGGTACTGTGCTCAGGGGAGGGATCTATGTGGTACTGTGCTCAGGGGAGGGGTCTGTGTGGTACTGTGCTCAGGGGAGGGGTCTATGTGGTACTGTGCTCAGGGGAGGGGTCTATGTGGTACTGTGCTCAGGGGAGGGGTCTGTGTGGTACTGTGCTCAGGAGGAGGGGTCTATGTGGTACTGTGCTCAGGGGAGGGGTCTGTGTGGTACTGTGCCCAGGGGAGGGTCTGTGTGGTACTGTGCTCAGGGGAGGGGTTTGTGTGGTACTGTGCTCAGGGGGAGGGGTCTGTGTGGTACTGTGCTCGGGGGGGGGTCTGTGTGGTACTGTGCTCAGGAGGAGGGGTCTATGTGGTACTGAGCTGAAGGGGAGGGGTCTGTGTGGTACTGTGCTCAGGGGGAGGGCTCTATGTGGTACTGTGCTCAGGGGAGGGGTCTGTGTGGTACTGTGCTCAGGGGAGGGGTCTGTGTGGTACTGTGCTCAGGGGAGGGGTCTGTGTGGTACTGAGCTGAAGGGAGGGGTCTATGTGGTACTGTGCTCAGGGGGAGGGCTCTATGTGGTACTGTGCTCAGGGGAGGGGTCTGTGTGGTACTGTGCTCAGGGGGAGGGGCTATGTGGTACTGTGCTCAGGGGAGGGGTCTATGTGGTACTGTGCTCAGGGGAGGGCTCTATGTGGTACTGTGCTCAGGGAGGAGTCTGTGTGGTACTGTGCTCAGGGGAGGGGTCTATGTGGTACTGTGCTCAGGGGAGGGGTCTATGTGGTACTGTGCTCAGGGGAGGGCTCTATGTGGTACTGTGCTCAGGGGAGGGGTCTATGTGGTACTGTGCTCAGGGGAGGGGTCTGTGTGGTACTGTGCTCAGGGGGAGGGTCTGTGTGGTACTGTGCTCAGGGGAGGGGGTCTATGTGGTACTGTGCTCAGGGGAGGGCTCTATGTGGTACTGTGCTCAGGGGAGGGTCTTTGTGGTACTGTGCTCAGGGGAGGGGTCTGTGTGGTACTGTGCTCAGGGGAGGGGCTCTATGTGGTACTGTGCTCAGGGGGAGTGGTCTGTGTGGTACTGTGCTCAGGGGAGGGGTCTGTGTGGTACTGTGCTCAGGGGAGGGGTCTGTGTGGTACTGTGCTCAGGGGAGGGGTCTGTGTGGTACTGTGCTCAGGGGGAGGGGTCTGTGTGGTACTGTGCTCAGGGGAGGGGTCTGTGTGGTACTGTGCTCAGGGGAGGGGTCTGTGTGATACTGTGCTCAGGGGAGGGGTCTGTGTGGTACTGTGCTCAGGGGAGGGTCTGTGTGGTACTGTGCTCAGGGGAGGGGTCTATGTGATACTGTGCTCAGGGGAGGGGTCTGTGTGGTACTGTGCTCAGGGGAGGGGTCTGTGTGGTACTGTGCTCAGGGGGAGGGGTCTGTGTGGTACTGTGCTCAGGGAAGGGTCTGTGTGGTACTGTGCTTCATGCAAAGCAGACACTCCGGCCTGTGAGGGATCTCCTAGTCAAAACTTTCCTTTTTAATATGAACAGGTGCTGGGGCCGGAGTGATAGTCCAGCGGGTAGGGCGTTTGCCTTGTACGCGGCCTACCCGGGTTCGATCCCTGGCATCCCATATGGTCCCCTGAGCACTGCCAGGAGTAATTCCTGAGTGCAGAGCCAGGAGTAACCCCTAAGCATTGCCAGATGTGACCCAAAAAGAAAAAAATATGAACAGGTGCTAATAAAATGGAAATTTGTTGGTTTGTCTCCCAAGTGGTCGGCCGACACAGACACTCCCAGAAGTATCTGACCCAGCTATGCAGCTTTGGGTCAGGCCATTCAGAGTTCGGGGCTCCGAGACTACACTCTGCAGGGCTTAGAAGGCCACTCAGGACAGGGATCCAACGTGGGGTCCAGTGGACACAGGCTTTTGCCCTCTGAGTTCTCTCCCTAGCTCCAAAATTTGTCTTTTTAGATGTTGACAGAAATTAATAATAGATCAGTTTTGCTACTTAATGGTAACTTTTCAAAGGTTTAATGTGTATTTGTCATACATAACTCTTACTGTTTTCATTTTCTCCAAGTGGAAAGTATTCTACTTTTCTTCTGTGATTTTTTTGGGTAAGTTTTATTCTTTTATTGTTTTGGGGGTGGGGCACACCTGGTGATGTTCTGGGTAATTCCTGGTTCTGCTTTCAGGAATCACTCGATAGGCTTGGGAGGCCTTATGGGATGCCAGGAATCGAACCCAGTTGGCTGCGTGCAGGATAAGCACCCTACTTGCTGTACTATGGCTTCAGCCCCTATTCCACAGATCTTAAGTGTTATATAATAATATTAAAATATTAAAAAGAATCAGAAAATACAGAAAAGCCTAAAAATGAAAATATATCTGTAACCCTATCAGCTAGGAAAAAAACACTGTATATCTCTGATACATCTAAAATACACTTAGAATGCATATTAAATAGGTATATTTGGCATGCTGGAACATACAACGATTTGACTAACCTGTATGATATTCTGGGGGAAGTCCATACCTGGCAATGCTCAGGGGCAATTTCTGACTCAATGCTAGGGGCTGTAGCTGGTAGTGCTTGGGGAATCAAATGATGCTGGAAACTAAAACTCAGACTCAAATGAGATCTTTGAGGAAAATAAAATAATGCACACTACCAGCGAATAATTTTTTGGCTGAGAGATATAGCTGCTTGCTGATGGGCTGGGGATGGTGCTCAGGAGAGCACACACCCTGCATGTGTTGGGTCCTGATTTTGTTTCCCAGCACTGACAGAGGACTGGGGGAAAAGGTGTTGTCAAATTAAGTATAATAATTAATCTTTTTAATTCTGGCTATGTTTGATGAGGGCATAATTGCCATTTCAGCCAGGAATAAAATTTTTAAGTGACTTGACAGTTTAAAGGAATTTCAGAATTATCAAATTGATTATAAAATGTCAGGAAAACTCTTGTTTTCTTTCTATATTCCACGCATTGACTTTTTTACTTAGATAGTATCAGATTATTCCTCACATATATATTTCAAAAGTCCAAAAAATTTTAAATACATGAAACTGACACATAATTGCATCTTGAGAATGAAGCAAAGTATTTTAGATTTAAATTTAAAACTAAAGTTAAGTAAAATTTTAGACATTAATTTCTCACAAAAGCACATTAAAATTACCATAAAAAGTTCCTATAGAACTTACACACATTATTAATATTTGTTGTCTCAAATTGAACATTTCAATAGTATCTTTAAACTTCAATATAGATTTCAAATACAGAATATTAAATAAATACTGACAAAGAAACCAAATTATTATCTATAGATATTTTAGAAACAATTATTTAAGAAGTTAAAAACTCAATATGAACCATGTTTTTGTATACTTTTATATATTCTTCATTTTTAAACAAGGATCAGCTCTTACGGATTTTCATTGCTTAGATAGAGCCTATAATACACAGCAGACAATTATTGCAGTATGAATAACATCTGGGAATTTATTAAAATTTTAGTACCCAAAATTATAAAATTCCCTATAAATTATGCCATTAAAAATGAACATATTGCTATTAAAATGCAAGTGAAACTTTTTAATCATTTTGGAGAAGTCAAAATACAATCTAAAATTGTTATCAGTGTCTGAAAGCGATCATTTTACATATGTATTTTAATCTTTTGTTGCATTCATTTTAAGATGATGGTTACTTTAAGAAGTTTAATCAAAGTTGTTTTCAAACATTGTCATAATGTCACTTTGAAGAGTCATATCAATGGTACCCGCCATCTGTAGAAAAAAGAAGTACAACATAAATGTTACTTAAAAAATGTATGCCTTCATTTCATCTATATAAAATGTTTACGCACCACTTGGATCATGCAAAGTAAATATAATTTATACAAACTCAATATTAAATAAATTAACATTGAGTTTGTATATAATTTTTAATTTCTGTTCTAATCCAGATTCATTAAAATATTGCTCATGCAATAAGTAAAAATCAAAACCTATAAGAACACTATGAATGAGTTTAACCTCTTCCTCCAAGAAAGAAAACTCTCCACATGGATTTCTGAGTGGACATATGCTGAGGCTGTGGGAGAACTATGGCACGTTAAAGCTATGGACTTTCCTGGGGCTTGAGAGATACAATGGGTACAATGGGTTCTTTCCTTGCACACGGTCGACCTGGGTTTGCATCCTCGGTAACCCATATCGTCTCCTGAGCATTGCCAAGAGTAATTCCTGAGCACAGAGGCAGGAATAACTCCTGGGACATTGTTGGGTATGGCCCAAAAACAAACAAAAAAGTTTTTAAAAAAGGAAAAGCTATGGGCTTTCTTTGATTCTGTCCAGAAAGAAAAAATATTTAAACAAGCTTATTTTTTATATAGACAATTATAAGGATCAAACTAGATTGTGTATATAATACCCATTAAACAATGCTGCTCAATGCTAAAAAGCCATTAAAACAGTCTAAAGAAACCATTATGACAGAGGGAATGTATTTTCTAAATAAGCAAGAGATAGAGAAAAATTAAGACAAAACAAGTATTTGCTATATTCTGATGTTTTCTAAAATGCCTGATATTGTATTACATTTTTTTTTAGTGTCTGACAAGCCACCAACCACCAAAGTGTCAAAGTATTTATCAGCAATAAGTAACAGCTCAGAGTGGTATGTAAAACTGCCAGCTTGCAATTGCAGAATTCCAAGAATTTAAGTTCAAGACTGAAGAAAACCGAGGATCTCTCATATCAAAAGTAGCTCGTCTTTACTGCCTGATCTAATCATCCTACTTATTTTAGATTCACTTCCTTTACAACTAATATCTGTGCCTGTGGACTATTAATACAGAACTGGTAATTCTCCATACCAATTAATTTTAGATACATGATTTAGAAATAAGTTTTCTCTGAAGGTGACACTGTAACCAGGACCTTCCTTTCCCAGGCTCCTAATATATACCCAACCATTCATATTTAAGAAAAACCACAGGTCCAAATTAATTTTTTACATGTAGCTGTCTAGTTAATGAATTTGGACCTGTGTCTAACACCTTGCACAAAAATCAGATCAAAATGGATTAAAGATCTCAATATCAGACCTGAATCCATAAAGTACGTTGAAGAAAATATAGGAAAAACCCTCCACGGCATTGAAGCTAAAGACATCTTCAAAGGTGAAACACCATTAACAAAGCAACTAGAAGAAAATATAAACATATGGGACTACATGAAACTGAAGAGCTTCTGCACCTCAAAAGAAACAGTGACCAAGATAGAAAGACAGTCCACAGAATGGGAAAGAATATTCACCCAATACCCATCTGATAAGGGGTTAATATCCAGGATATATCAGGCACTGGTACAGCTATATAAGAAAAAAACAGCCAACCCCATAAAAAAATGGGGGAGAAGAGATGAACAGAAACTTTGACAAGGAAGAAATCTGAATGGCCAAAAGGCATATGAAAAAAATGCTCATTATCACTAATCATCAGAGAGATGCAAATCAAAACAACAATGAGATATCACCTCACACCACAGAGAATGGCCCATATCCAAAAGGGTAAAAGCAACAAGTGCTGGCGTGGTTGTGGGGAAAAGGGGACTCTCATACATTGTTGGTGGGAATGTCGACTTGTACAACCTTTCTGGAAAACAATATGGACATTCCTCCAAAGACTAGAAGTTGAGCTCCCTTTGACCCAGCCATACCACTCCTGGGAATATAACCTGGGAAGCCAAAAACACACAGCAGAAACAGAATCCGCACTTTTATTTTCATAGCAGCACTATTCACAATAGCCAGAACCTGGAAACAACCAGTATGCCCGAGAACTGATGACTGGATAAAGAAACTGTGGTACATCTACACAATGGAATACTATGCAGCTGTCAGAAAAAATGAAGTTATGAAATTTTCCTATAAATGGATGGACATGGAGAGAATCATGTTGAGTGAAATTAGTCAGAAGGAAAGAGACATAGAATGACTGCATTTATTTGCATGACATAAATATACCAGGTGATCTTACCAAAAAGTGGAAATTACCACAAGCACGTGGGAGTCAGGAGGTTAGGTAAGATAGAGAAGGGAACATGTGGGAATAAATGTCAAAAGGTCTGATACCAACATAGAACTATGCATTAAATAGACAAAAAATGCAAATGATGGCTTCTAAGTGTACGTAGTGTAACCCACAATGTGTGGGAGAAGGAGGAGAGAGAGAGGGGAGAGAGAGAGGAGATAAAGAACCTGCCATTTAGGCAGGACGTGGGAGGGGGGAGGGAATTGGGGACATGGGTGGTGGTTGAGGGGCACTGGTGGAGGGCGGGTGCTGGAACACTGTGTGACCGAACACCGAAACCCCCAAGCGTGAACAACGTTGTAATTGTATATCTCATGGTGGTATAATAAAATGTTAAAAAAATAATAAAAACTGGAGAAGAAAAAAAAAAGAAAAAACCTTGGTCATAGAAACTGGCCTAAGGTTGGTTCTTGACATCCCTACTAACTGTTACCATAGCTTTTCAAAAGTATGGATCTGTGGAATGCCACACTGCTACACTAACGGTATATTCAGATACATAAAAACTGAAAGAATTCATCCATTAGAAGTGTTAACTCAGGAAGTGTTAATTAAGGAAAAAGAAGAATTCTATCATTTAGAAACCTAAATCTCAACAAATGAAAATGCTAAGTACTAAGCAAGCATAAGATTTTTTCCCCATTTATTCAAAGCTTCTCTCCTTCCCTGAACGCCCCCACCCTGCCCCCTTCACTAGGTATCCCAGACTGTGGAGCCATTTTAGTCTCAGAGCTGCCCAGGATGCTTGAAACATCTTCTGGACCCCTATTACTTACTATGTTTAGAAAGAGATTATTTGGCTACTTAAATAATGACATAAAAACTAAATGGGATTAGAGACAGTGCAACAGCATGCAGGAGGCTGGGTTCAATCCTTGCCAATGCATGGTATCCCGCTGGGAGCAAACCCACACAGAGCTTGGAAGAGCCCCCAAGTACCACTGGGTGTGCCACCCCCAAAAACATTTTTATGCACTTGAAGAGATAGTACAGGGGTTACCATTTTGTCTTGCATGCATTTCACCCTGATTTGAGCCCTGGCACTGCATATGATCCCGAGCCCTGCCAGGAGTGCTCCCTGAGCCCTGCCAGGAGTGCCACTGAGCACAGCACCAGGAGTAAGTCCTGAGCATTGCCAGGTATGGCCCAAAAGCAAAAAAAAAAAAAAACCCCTAGAAGGGTAAATTTTTTTTTAAATTTATTTTATTCAGGGGCCGGAGCGATAGTCCAGTGGGGAAGGGATTTGCCTTGAACACGGATGACCGGGTTCGATCCCTGGCATTCCATATGGTTCCCTGAGCACCGCCAGGAGTAACCCCTGAGCAGTGCCAGGTGTGACCCAAAAACAAAAAAAAATTATTTTATTCATCATGCCACACAGACGGCTGTTCATGAGTGGGGCTCAGTCACAGTTTCCAACACCCAACCCTCCACCAGTGCACGCTTACTATTACAAATGTGCCCCTTTACCCTCCTGTGACCCAGGAGAGTATCCCCCAGCCTATCTCTATAGCAGTCACATTCCTTCTTTCTCCTTCTTTCTCTCTCCTACTGGGCATTATGGTTTGAAACACAGATACTGGGAAAATACCTTTTCTTTACCTATTCTGCATGCAGTTCTCATACAGTGGTAATTTACCACTGTCTTTGTCATAGTGGTAGAAGGGAAAAAATGTAAAGTGCTTACAAAGAAATACATGTTAATGTGTTTCATCCAAAACTATATAATTACCCCCATTTAAAAGGCAAGAAAATACTCCAGGGCCCTCTATTATAACAATATTTGTCTTGCTTTTTGTTAGGGTCACAACCTTGGGCTACCTACCCACTGTGATCAGGAGCTACTCCCAGGGACCCATGCTGCTGAGACTAATCCCTGTCTCCTACCTGCCAGCAGGTACTCAGTGCATGGAGCTTTATCTTTCAACTGAAATTTTTAAATTTCAGCTAAAATTCATCTTTTAATTTTATCTTTTAACTGAAATTAGCTCTATCTTTTAACTGAATTTTTCTTATTTTAGAATCTAACCTTAATTAAAGAGGCAACCCTATAGTCACTGGAAAACATAGTATTTCAGTATGTAAAATAAAAATTTGTTATGCCATTTTTGCATTTAGTAAGAAAAAGTAGCATACTGCTTCTCTCCTCCTCCGCTCTTGTTCTTTCTCCCTTGCTAAGTTGCGGTCTTTCAAAAGCCAGACTTTGCCTTTATCTTGAGCTTCCAATGACTGCTGATGTTCTTCTCCAAGGCAATTGTTTTGTACTTTATTTGAAAGAGGTTCCAGAGCAACACCAATTTCCCTTAAAGAAATAAGACATTTCAAATTAGACTTCTATTTAATTTAAAGTTTGTATTCAAAAACATTTTATTAAATGACAAATACAAAGCTAAGCTTTAGCTGTCCCTCTCTTATTTGTTATGTTGAATTGTGTGTGTGTGTGTGTATGTGTGTGTGTATGTGTGTGTGTGTGTGCAGGGCCTATTAGGGCACAAGTTCTACCAATGAGCCATAAACATCCCTTTCCCTGGAATTATTTGAGTAACACGTGATAATAACCAAGAGAAGTGCTTAGAAAACTATGCCCAAGGCATACCAGTATCTTATTACATAGAAAATGGAAACAATATTACAACATTCATGAAAACAATGATATCTTTATAATTCAGTAATGTTAGTTTGTTTGGAAAGGAGAAATAGCTCAGCAGCCTGTGGCATTCAAGAGGCCCCATTTGATCCCCAGCAGGACACTCTTCTCTGGGTGCCACCAGGAATGCTCCTAGGCGTGGCTCTAGAAGACATAAGTCAGTATGCTAAACAGCACAATTAATAATTTATTTTTATCTTCTTCAAAATATATATGCTCTCATAAAAAAGAATTTTTTACAACTCCAATTTTCTGTGTCCTACTATATAGCTGAAACTTTACAGCTCAATTTAATATATTTAAAATACATGTCTTGGGGCCAGAGAGATACTATAGTGGGTAGAGCTCTTGCCTTGCATGCAGCTGATCTGGGTTTGATATCCAGAACCCCATATGGTCTCCTGAGCCCTGCCACAAGTGATTCGGACAGACCCAAGAATAAAGTCTTGAGCACTGACAAATATGGTCCCAAAACCAAAAACAAAAAAAAAACAAAAACAAACAAGAAAAGTCTTGTTTTAAATATACTTAAATGCATATAATATTTAAATAGCTGACACTTTACAAAACAATTTAATATATTAAAACACATGTCTTGGGACACAGGATTAGTACAGAGGGTTGAGCTTTTGCCTTCCACATGATGAACCTGGGTTCAATCCCCCGGCATCTCATATGGTCCCTTAAGCCCACAAGGAGTGATAGCTGAGTACAAAGCCAGGTATAAGCTCTGAGTACTGCTGAATGTGGCCCCAAAACAAAAACAAGAAAATAAAATAAAATGCATCTTTTATTTACAATATATTTAAATACATATCCCAAGGACTATGCTACTTTAATACTACATATCACATACCTCTGATTTTCTTGAGTTGCTTTTGGTTCCTTTATATTCTGTTCCAAATGCTTCCGTATTAGTTCCTGTGTTCGGAGCTTTTACTTCCTTTTCTATCGCTGCTTTTCTAAATTGGTTGAAGAGCTCATCTGAGGATTTTAGCACTCCTGATGTTTTTACTGGCTTGCCTAAACTTTTCCAGGAGTCTGCGTTCTTGATCTTTATATCCTAAAAAAGTTCACCAAATTTAGATGAAAATCAAAATTTTCAAGTTATGTATCAAATTAAGATAGCAAAGGCTTTTGTATTAATTTTATAAAATTTGAGTGCTAGTCAGAAAACATCACTAGCACTATCACTATCTTCCGTTCATCATCAATTTGCTCGAGCAGGCTCCAGTAACATCTCCATATGTCCTGTCTCATGCTAGTAGAGCCCAAGGGCATCTGCTTGCTCCAGGAACATAAAGAGCATCAAACCATTATATTACGTCATGGGAATGACCTAACATAATTGTTACTGGTATTTGGCATATCAAATACAACACGGACAGCTTGCCAGGCTTGCCGTGTGGGTGGCATACTCTTGTAGTTAAAAACATGTGAAAATACAAAAAAACATAAAAAAACAGAAAAACATGAAAATACAAAAAAAAAATCATCTAAACTCAACTGTTCATCCAAAACCAAGGTGAAAAACATTAGAGGACAATAACTCTCATAAACATTCCAAAAGCTTAAAAATATATTATCAAATATTATTTAATAACAAATAATATTTTAAGAGAATTGTACACCATGATCAAATATGTGCTCCATGATACACTATCCAAATATCAGTTTGAGAATACACACTAGTGGAAGGATGAAAACTCTATGATCATTAGGCTGCTGGAGCACATGATTCCCAGGCAGGAGCCCTGTGCTCTTCCTTGATACCATGTGGTCATCCAGTATTGGCAGGTGCTAACCCCTGAACGCCAAGCCAGAAATAGCCCCGTAAACACTGCCAGGTGTAGACACAAAAGAAGCAAATCATATGATTATCTCAACAATACAGAAATAATATTAAACAAATTCAACATTTTCATAGGAAAAACTTTCAACAAACTGGGTAAATATCTTTAAGTAATTAAGATCATAAACAACAGCCTAAGATCATAATGATGAAACCTTTTTGCCCCGAGGTAAGAAATATTATTGAGAATGGCCAGTCTGGGGCCAGAGCGATAGCACAGCAGGTAGGGTGTTTGCCTTGCACACAGCTGACCAGGGTTCGATTCTCAGCATCCCAAATGGTCCCCCGAGGACCACCAGGAGTAATTCCTAATTGAAGAACCAGGAGTAACCCCTGAGCATTGCTGGGTGTGACCCCCAAAAAAAAAAAGAATGGTCAGTCTTACCACTTTTATTCAGCACAGTATTGCAACTCCTAGCCAGAACAATCAGGGAAGGAAAAGAAATAGAGGCACTCAAGGGTTAGAGAAATAGTACAGTACAGGGGTTAAGGCATTTGCCTTGCATGTGGTCAATCCAGATGGAATCCTAAGCACTGTATATGGTTCTCTGAGAACCACTGAGTGCGACACAAAAACAAAACACCTCAGGATTCTGGGACCAGAGCAATAGTACAGCAGATAAGGCACTTGCCTTACATGTGGCCAACCTGGGTTCAATTCCTGGCACCCCACATGGTCTCTCAAAGCCCACCAGGAGTGATCCCTGAGCACAGAGCCAGGAGTCAGCCCTGAGCATTGTCAAGCGTGCCCCCACCACCAACATACTAATGAAACAAAACCAATCAAACAAAAATTCTAGGGGTTCTGAGTTGAAAGAGAAGAGGCTACAGATACTTTAAAAATACTATTTGAATCCAGTTCTTTTTTTGGGAAACATGATTCAATAACTGGAGCTTCAGTTTATTCATAAAGATTAATTCACTAGATGTCTTCCAGCATAAAGTTCTGTAGCCTGTGTTTCCCCCCCACATTTTAATTCCTATGCCATGTCAGGCAGTGGCAATACACAGAACAGATGGACAGCACAACTTAGTTATAAGACAAAACCTTGATACTTTGTTGCTTACTTTTTTTCTGAAATCTCTTTTGCCCTTTTGGAAAATTTCTTACTATTTTAAAAATATTTTGTATCAGTCAAATTCACACACAGCAACAAAGATTTCAATGGATAATATAATATTAATAAACCACGTTGGGCGCTTAGGGCCACACCTAGTGATGCCCAGGGGTTGTTCCTGACTCTCTGCTCAGGAGTGACCCCTGGTGGTGCTCAGGTAACCATATGTGGTACTAGGGATCAAACCTTGCCAAAGCTGCTGCATGCAAGGCACATGCCTTACCTCCTATACTGGCCCTAAGCCAAATAGTTAACAAATTCTGTAGCACTCATTTTTTTACCCTAAAGGGAAGTGAATAGTACTTTAAGTATAACAAAAGTCAATAAAGTATTGTTGAATGTTAGAAAAAGAACTTCTAAAAATAGTTCTTATCAATAAGAAAACACCCAACTTTAAAGTTAATTTGATGAAACAAGTGTAAGAAAACCAGATACGAAGAAGACACAGAATCAAAAGTATGGTTAGCATGGAAAATATTAGGGTCCTGTGGTACAATAAGATTTCCTCTTCCTTATTTGGAAGGAAAAAATAAATGCCAGAAGAAAGGTACAGAAAAAAGGGAGCTAAAGGAAGGAATATGTAAATAAGTGTCACAGAATATTTCTAAGATTAGATTCAAATGCCTAGATAGAGTCTGGTCTTTCTCACACATTTCAAACATCCAGAGTATGTGTTGAAAGAATGATCAGTGTGTGATTTGAGATGAAATGCACAAAATATTAATTAAAATAATACCCCAAGTGCTGGGATATCCCAGGAGTTGGAAGCACACGGCACCTTGAGCACAAGGTGTGGCCCTCATGGTTCACAGCACCATATTCGCAAACCCTCATAATGAACCATCATCCAGTTTGGCCAAGTATCACCAGGAGCGGCCCCCAGGGCTCCATATATGCCCTCAAATATTTTGCTTGGGAGATACCAAGCAAATCTCCACAAGAGATTATAAGAGAGTCTAACGACATGCTTTAAAATCAGGATAGCTAGTATATATCATCAGTGGAGAGCAGTTGACCACAAACACGGGAGCTAAATGCTGGGAGAAAGGCAGGTAACTTGCTCACAGGTAACTTAAGAGTGGAGAGAGTTTAGCGTGGTGGAAAGCTTGCTTTCCATGCAGGAGCCCAGAGTTTGTTCTGGCACCGTGTGTTCCCCCAGAACAGCCAGGAGCAGCCCCAAGAAAAGGGTCAAGAGTAGCCCCCAATTACCATCAGTGTGAAACAGAAACTAAACAACAAAACAAGTAAACTGGCAAAAATTAATTAGAGATGCTCTTTCAAGTTAGGGCTTAAATGATCTTTTACCATTTCCGTTTTCAATTTTAATTAAATTAAGGAATGAAATCATTGTCATTTAATCCCAAGAATTGTAAGAAAAAGAACAATTTTCCTCTTACCTTCTGCACAGGAACTTGACATTCAGACTCTAGCACCAATGGGACATTATCATCAGACTGACGCATCACAGTTTGATCATTCAACTGTTGTTCGGAATCACCTAGATGCACACATTTTATAACAGTATAATTAAGATTTCGTCTCATTTCTCTAGAATTTGATATTTTTCACCTCACCTCTCTTAGAAATATGAAACATAAAATGACTAATATCTTGATGCTTCATAACTCTGGATTATTTGTGGGGAACTGATACACCATGAAATAACATTCTTTTATTTGAAATCAAAGTTTTGGTTTTTTTTGCCTGGCAGCATAAAGCATAGCTGGTACTGTGGCTCATACACAGAAATCTATTTGCTTTGTGTCCATGGAATAACAGTTTTCCAGTGTGTACACATACCTCAGCTCCAGATACGGCCTTGATTGGGCCGGGACAGTCATGGTAATCAACCCCAGCCCCGGTGAGTCATTTGGGAAAGAGAAGGCCTAAGTCAATGTATGCCATTCAAGGAAAGATTCTGCCTGGTGGCTGATTCAAAATAAAGAACAAAGACACCAGAACCTAAAATAGCAAGTGTGGAAATGCACGTGAAAATTCCAAAGTCTGGTTTGGCACTTAGGTAAATAAAACACACTATGGAACAATGCTGATTGTTAAGCTTTCATATAAATATTTTATTAATTACAGGTAAAAATAATTATAGACCAGAGCTTGAGTATTGTCAAATCATACCTAAACAACTGATGTCCCTTTGGACTACTGATTTTGTTTGCTAACGAAATTGCTTATTGCTTAAGCTGATTTGAATTTTCAGTAATTAATGACCAAGAATATCTTGAAGAAGGGGCTGGAACGGTAGCACAGCATGGGTGCCATTTGTCTTGCAAGCAGCCAACCTAGATTCAATCCCCGGCATATGGTTCCCCAAGCACCACCAGGAGTGATTCCTGAGTGCAGAGTCAGGAATAACCCCTGAGCATCTCTGGGTATGACTCAAAAAAGCAAAAAATAAAATAATAATAATAATAATAAATAAAAAAGAATATCTTGAGGAGAAATTGGGTCATTTGTTTCAATTCTCTAGTTCTCATCTAGAAGTGCTAATCAATGGAATAAACAAAGAAGATACAAAGGAAAACCAAATAACTATCAGTTTTTAAAATTAACCTTTCATCAATTTCCCACTGATTTTCAATAGTGCATATTTCAAAAGTTTAACTTCATAACTCTGTATCGATTATATACCTAGTAGCTAACTAATTTGGGGCTTGTGTGTGCCTCCACACTTCTATTTCTGCTTTTGAGTCACACTTGCAAGTGCTCAATGACTACTCCTGGAAGGGCTTAAGGGACAATCTGAGGTGCTCGGGTTTGCACCTGAACAGCTAAGTGCACAGATACATCTTACCTGCTGTACCCCTCCCCGCCCTTATTTTTATTGCAGTAGTGCGATTTGAAATACTGCTAGTGCTCCTTTCATGCATACATCATCCCAACACCACACCTACCACCAGAATGGCTGCTCCCCCACTCCATCAGGGCCCCTCCCATCCACTTTCCCTTATGACTATTTTTGTTAACATAAGATCAGAAAATACTGGTTACATATATTGTAGGAACTTACTTTTAAGGTTTTAAATAATCCAATAATCCCCTTAACTGGTTCTCTGAGTAAATCATATTATTTATTTCGAGTTGAGGCTTTAAGAAGAGAGAATTGGGGCCACAGTGATAGTCCAGTAGGTAGGGCATTTGCACGTAGATGACCCAGGCTCAATTCCTTGGCATCCCATATGGTTCCCCAAGTACTGCCAGGAGTTATTCCTGAGTGCAGAGCCAGGAGTAAACCCTGAGCATTATTGGGTGTGACCCAAAAAAGCCAAAAAAAAAAAAAAAGAAGAGAGAATTAAGAATAGGAGAGAAAGTTGGAAGATAAGATAGAACACTGTTAAGTAAAATGAAATTAATAAAAGAACAAATTTAAATGTACATATATATTCCTAAGTAACCCAATGCACCTGTTTATTCAGTAATAAAATTATTTTAATAAAAAATTATTTTAAATAGGGAGAAAAACTAATATACAGAACCACATTCTTTTTCTACTTAAAGCCAGATATTATTTAAGAAATAGAATATAAATGTCAAGAGAGTAAATTCCTTTTTATTCCCCATAAGGCATTATGGGGATAAATAAAATCCCCATAAAATAAGGCATTTTATTTTTATATATGTATTAGGAGAAGAATTCCAGGATTTTTCTTATGCTGTCATCTTGCTTCTTCCTGGTCCATGATGCTAGCTGATGTTGTCAATGAAACAAAACTAACAAGATAGTAGCATATTTATGCTGCTATTTTCCTAGATATTTGAATTGTACATCAAATCTGGAGCTGGTCACTTCTACTTGTTTAATCTGTATGTGTATCACAACAATTTTCCCAGCTTGTGGCCAATGATAATTTCAAATTTGTCATTATAACCCTCTTTCTCATCACAGTCTGGCACTGGACAATGACTTTGGAGCATGGCCTAATTACAGGGCCTGCCATTTGTCTCTTTTTGTACTGTTAAAGCTATTGGAGCGGTCAGCCAGGGCATGAGTATGTGTGCCTTATGGCAGCATGGAGAGCTGGCAGAAAGGAGAGTCTGTGAAACTCTCAGATTGCTGACACTGGGTTAGTGAATGATAACTGTGCCATTATTCAAAGGCAAGGCTGGGAGTGGGAGATTGGCTCAAAGTGTGAAGAGAATGCTTTGTATTTAGGAGGTCCAGGTTTGATACATTAGAAGAAATTCCCAAGCACAGAGGAGTAGTATCCCAGCACTTTCAGATGTGATCCAGACCATAACCCCTGAAATTACACAGAAAAATTGGAAAATTTTAAGAGTAGAAACTGACAATGAATTCAAGGCCTGGTGTATAGCTCAATGGCAGAACACACGATTTTTGTGCATAAAGCTCTCTATGAACTATGCATGGGAAACAGAAGGACAAAATTTCTATCTTGATATTTTGACCTGCCTATGTCACGTTTAGAAAAAAAAAAATGTTCAGTAAAGTTGTATTAACATACTTGGTGCCCGAATGCCAGAGTTGTATAAATTAAATTAGAAGTGACAAATATCAAAGAAACACGCAGAGAAAATAGATCAATGTCCCACTCTTTTCCTTTCCTTCAATGCCGACCCCAAACTCTAGGGAAGTCATGATGGAAGCATACAGGATTACGCCCAGAACTTCCTGCTTACCCTGTAAGCCTTCTAAGCCATCATCCAGACCCTGTCTTGCTTGGAAGTATCAAGAGTAGGGCTGTCAGGTTCCCTCAATGGGTGTGGCAGGGATGGGGGTTTGTTAAACTCAGGTTAACTTAAGACACTGAGCCATTTTCCAGGCTGATCACTGCCCTTTCAAACCTTGTATATGTCATCATAAATATAATGATCAAAAAGATAAATGGAAAGATGGCTTCAAACTTACTATGATAGCTCAGGGGATCATTAGGTTAGTTTGTTAGTTATGCTTCAGAACATGTCCAGAAAGTCATGGAGTAAAGCAATGAGATGAGGTTTAATGCTGAAACCCATAATACCGCCAGCATTTGAAAGTAGGTAGATTCAGAGAGATAGGGATTAAGACAACTATACTGCATGCGGCCAACCCTGGTTCAACTAGCTGGCACCACATCTGGTCTCCTGAGCACTATCAGAGCAGTCTGCAGTCCTGCTGAATATTATGGTACTCAGGCCCCCAAACAAAGAAAAGTCACCAGTTAAGGGGATCTGCATCAAACATTCAGAGATGCTGCAGTCGAGAGGATAGTGAAGCAATGGAAGTGTACTCTCTAAGTGAATGGGCAACCCTTTAAAACTCAACTTCATGGGTCCCCTCCACCTCTCCCAAGCAAATGAAATTCATCTTCCCACATATATTTGTTCTTTATCTCTGTTTCACGTCACTCCTCACCCTGGATCAGGATCCACACAGCACCCTAATCACTGATCATCTATCCTTTTACTAGTAAAGCCAGCAGAATCACTCACTTTACCTCTGTAATTGCCTCTCAACTTTCCCCTTTCATTTCCAAAAAACTTTACTTCATCTCTATCCATATTGTTACAATCGCCCACGTGGTCTGTTCCTTTTCTGGTCCCAAAGATCTGTTCTTCCCAATGACTGACATGAGACTGGCAGATTAATTCCTCTGCTTTGAGCAAAATCCCCTTCACTACCTTCACTGCCTTCACCCTTTCTTTTATTACAACCAATGTCTCTAGAAAATCAGTTTCTTAGGGTCTGAACCTAGTCTACTTTCCCAAATTATTTCACTGTGTTTCTATTTAGCTACTTTTTGTTTTGTTTTGGGGGATACATCCAACAGTACTCAGAGCTTCCTCCTGGCTCTACACACAGGGATCACTTCTGGTCATGCTGGGGAGTTTTAATCATATTTAATTATTGGTTGTCTGATTACATGTGTTTGTTTTGTCCTCCATCCAATCTCCAATCTTCAAATCTTCAAATCTCCAATACACATTATATTTCCTCTAATACCTAGCTCAAATGATCCTTATTCTGTGAAATGCACATTTCTAACAAAAAAAAGATAAATCTTGCCTCCTTTGTTTTACCTCATATATGGGAAACTCCTTGACTCGCCTCTTCATTTCTTGTTCATTCACATTGATAGAATAGCACAGTATTTTTAAACT
The DNA here is from genome assembly GCA_021461705.1 of Cryptotis parvus. Lineage (NCBI taxonomy): Eukaryota > Metazoa > Chordata > Mammalia > Eulipotyphla > Soricidae > Cryptotis > Cryptotis parvus. Next base: position 30,506 of record JAJIBD010010390.1, on the reverse strand, counting down.
ATTATTTTAATTTGAATTTAGAAAATTTATTGTCACACAGTCACATCAGGTAGTACCTGGGGGATGAGGGTGGGTCATTTAGTGTCAATATTCAACGCAATACTTGACACATATGAGACATGTGCTCAGCCACTTAAGCCACATACCTGTTCTCCAATTTTTGGCCAGATTCAGAAAAATAATTTATTTTTCTGAAGTATTTCTGAAAAACAGGAAAAAATGAAGGGAGAAAGGCAGGAAAGCTCTTGGGTTGTGGGAGGCAGGCATATCCCCAGTGGGAGTCCTAAAATCCTTTTAGGAGGGTTTGTTTTTTGGGCCACAACTGGCAATGCTTAGAGTCTACTCCAGCTTCTGCACTCCAGGTGGCGCTCAAAGGAACACACTGAATGCAGGGGATGGAACCTTGGTCAGTCCAATGCAAGTAAGGGAAGCACCCTACCTGCTATACTATCAGGCTCAATGGATTCCTAAAATTCTAAATACAGCTGAGTAAAGAGGCCAGGTGTGGCTGAGTAGTAGAATTTATGCCCCCTGTGTGTGAGACACTGGGTTCAATCTGCAAAATTCAAAAACTGCAAAGGGGAGAGGAGAGGCCAGGAGAGGAGAGGAGTGGAGAAGAGAGGGGGTGGGGGTAGGGTAGGGTAGGAGTGGAGAGGAGAGGAAAGGAGAGGGGAAAGGGATGAGAGAGAGAGGGGAGAGGAGGGGGAGAGAAGGAGATGGGAGAGGAGAGAAGGGGAGAGGAAGGGAGAGGCGGGAAGAGAAGGGGAGAGAAGGGGTGAGAAGGAGAGGAGAAAAAAGAGGAGAGAAGGGGAGAGAAGAGGAAGGGAGGGAGGGGAAGGAAGGGAAGGGAAGGGGAGGGAGGAGAGGAAAGGAGGGGAGAGGAGAGGGGAGAGAGGAGAAGAGGGAAGAGGAGGGAGAGGAGGGGTTAGGAGGAGAGGGGAGAGGAGAGGAGAGAAGGGGGGAGAGAAGAGGAAGGGAGGGGAGGGGAAGGAAGGGAAGGGAAGGAGGGAGGGGAGAGGAAGAGGAGGGGAGAGGAGAGGGGAGAGGAGGAGAGAAGAGGGAAGAGGAGGGAGAGGAGGGGTTAGGAGGAGAGGGGAGAGGAGAGGAGGGGGAGAGGAAAGGAGAGAAGGGGAGAAAGAAGGGGAGAGGAGAGGAGAGGAGGGAGGGGAGCGGAGGAGAGGGGAGGGAGGGGAAGGGAGGGAAGGAGAGGAGAGGGGAGGAGAGTGAGGAGAGGGGAGAGGATGGGAGGGGGAGGGGAGGTTAGAGAGGAAAGGATAGGAGAGGAGAGGGGAGGAGAGGGAGAGGAGAGGAGAGGAGAGGAGGAGGGGAGGGAGGGGAGGGGAGGGAGAGGAAAGGAAGGAAACCAAACAATTGAATAAAGTTCTTGTTTTGTTTTCTTTTGGGTGACAGCCAGTGGTACTTACGGCTTATTTCTGGCTCTGCACTCAGGGATCGCTACTGGCAGTGTTTGGTGTACCACAGTGTTTGGTACAGGGGACCAAGCTGGGTCATACAAGGCAAAAGCCCTACCTGTTGTACTCTCTCCAGCCCTGAATTAAAAGGTTTTATTTTTATGAAGTAGCGAAAGTGTAAACAATAAAGCAAGCAATCCTTTTGAACAAATATTTCAGCCTATTTTAAAGAAAAATGAAGAGATCTTCTAATTCTTATGAAGATGAGGTGGGGAGTTTTAAAAGAAAACAGGCAACTCCTGAAAATTTTATTTCTTCAATCTTTTATGTAGTCTCTAAAATGTGTCAAATTTTCTTACTTCCAGTAAGAAAGTCAATGCAAAGTGTTTTTTTATTGAAACTTCCAATTGTTTTGCTGTTGAAAAGTTTAACCAAATACTTACTTTCACTGGTTAACTTCCAGGAAAGCAAAATTCTATAGAACGTTTCAGTTTCTCTTGGGTGCAGTGCCACCTACAGTTGGCAAGTGTGAACCACTTTGCCTCCCCTCCCAAAAAGTAAATGCAATACAAAAACTACATTAAGCACCATCCACATTTTTCTTTACAAATGTTATTACTCAGAAGCAACACATAAACAGAAGATAAAGTAATATAATAAACCAATCCAAGCTGAAGGTTTAAATATTTATAGCCTGACTTTTTATAGACATATTTTCCTAAAATAGAAACAAGACCACGTTGACTAAATTCTATTGTTTCTAATTGCCTTTATTATTCGTCAATGTTATCACTACTCTTCTACTATGAAATTATTATAATAAAACAGCAACACTTCCCAGTTATGTGAGAGTGTGTGTGTGTGTATGTGTGATTTCAAATGTCCATTTCAGTTTTTCCACTCTGCACTGATTTGTCATTCATATATAATACTATAAGATTTCAGAGGTAAGGCTAAATAAATCTATATGCCTAGGACCATACAAAATAAAAAAAAAACTCACCAAACTGAACTGTTCTAGTTCTTTCTGATCAACTCTCAAACTTAAAACGTGGTTCAAAAAACTCAAAGCAGGGGCTGGAGCGATAGCACAGCGGGTAGGGCGTTTCTTGCACGTGGTTGACCCGGTTTGATCCCCGGCATCCCTTATGGTCCCCGAGCACCACCAGGAGTAACCCCTGAGCATCGCCGGTGTGACCCAAAAAGCAAAAAGAAAAACAAACTCAAAACAATACAAAAAGCAAACCCAAACTGGCTTCTATCACTGTATAAACTTATTTTATTGTCCTCTTCCTGAAACTTCATGAAATATTGGTTTATATTCATATTTCATCCTTATCAAATTACAGTATGACTTCTGCCCCATCACAAATGAGCACTACAAAGAAGCTTTTGCAATGTAAGTGTTCAGTGCCAATGAAAAGCTCCCTCCTGACTCTTCGTCAGTGCTTGTGGTGTTCTGTCTGACTGTTTTCTGAAAACCTGTCTCCCTGGGCATCCATTATACCATCTCCCTCACTTATCAAACGGGTTGTTCTTCCTTTAGCTTATTAATCTGTTCTGCTGTTACTAAAAAAGTTTGGTTTCCTGCATTTTGTCCTTCACTTCCTCTTCCTCCTCTGCATATTTTCTTGGATGTTTTTGCTCTTAATCACGGCTTCAAGTAATTCCTAATTACAGTGCCTGCTACATTTAGTACCAGAAACCCATTTCTAGCTGTATTTTCCAACCAAACATTCAACAGCTTCTCACACATGACCCAGAGGATCATTTTCCCTCATATTCAATCCTAACTTAAATCCCTGTAAGACATGCATTTGAACAGATTCTATAAATTATTGCATTAAAATGTATCTATAATTTATTCATGCCCTTATATTACAGCTTTAGCGACTATAGCACTCAACTATCTGCTTGTACCAGCTACCGTACATCTTCATCCATCTTAGAGCACAGGTCCCAAACCTATTTGTTTTATTGCCCCTTTTTCAGAAAAAAAAATCACGGCATGCCCTCCAGAAAATGCACTTGAAGTGAACAAGCAGAATGTGTTCTCCAATTGCACCTGAGACTATTACTACCACCCCACACTGTTTCCTCCAGTGCCCATTATCCCAGCGGCCCCTCCCGCCCCGCTGCAGGGGTCTTGCCACTTTGGGAAGCTCTACTAGAGAGACAAAGCAGCAATGTCTCCCTACCACGAAATCTTTTTTTTTTTTAATTTATTTTTTTTTCATTCTTTTTTTTTCATTTTTTTTTATTTATTTTTTTTAATTTTTTAATTTTTACAATTACAAAGATATACAATTAAAAAGTTCATATTTGGGTTTTGGTCATACAGTGTAGCAGCACCCATCCCGCCACCAGTGCCCATCTCCCACCACCAACGTCCCCGGTTCCCTCCCCTCCCCCAGCCCTCCTCCATGGCAGGTTCTTTATTTCTTTCCATTTCTCTATCTTTCTCTTTTCCTTCCTCTCCAGACTATGGATTACAGAACATACATTAAAGGGTTGTCATGCCTACCACGAAATCTGATGATGCACAGCACACCGGTGGTGGTGATGAGGTGAGTAAACTTTTTACACCAAAACAACAAATTCCAATGCCATTGTAAACACATTACCATAACTATAATAAACTTTTAAATAATATTTAGCATGTTAGTGTGGTTATAAATCTATTACAAATAGCATAACTATTTATATTATTATTAATTTTATACTTTAACCTAAAAGTTAAACTAAATAATGACGTTGCTCTGCTCTTATTTGAAGCTATATATTATGCAAATATAGCACTGGTATTCAAGGTAATTCAACACCTCAAACCAGCACAATATCAATTATGTGTATTTCAAAAATATCATTTTATAGAAGGACAGATATAAGGGGGCACGGAGATATCTCAAAGGGCTGGAGACATACTTTGCTTGTGGGAGACCTGAGTTCCATCCCCAGCTCTGAGTGGTCCCCAAGTACCACCCAGGAGCAATACCTGAGCACCAAGCTGGGAATGGCCTCTGGCACTGTTTATGCCAAAAACATAAACCCAATGAAAAAAGGGTGAAATAAACATTAATATATAATCATGAAAATATATTAAAACATGCCAAAATATATTAAGATATGATAATATCTCAAGGTTCAGGCATTCCTTCTGCTGGGCTCATCACTTTCAGAAGAATCCTTGTGCCATACAACCCCAAGGAAGGCCAGTTAAAGCTGGAAATACCTTCCTTATTTTTCTTTTTTGGGTCACACCCAGCGATGCTCAGGGTTTACTCCTGACTCTGCACTCAGGAATTACTCCTGGCAGTGCTCAGAGAACCATATGGGATGCTGGGGATTGAACCAGGGTCGACTGCATGCAAGGCAAACACCCTACCCGCTGGAGTATCGCTCCAGCCCCCAGTGTCAGGGATTTTAACCTAGGTCCTCACATATGTGAGTATGTGCTAAACCAGTGATTCACATTCCCAGGCTCCTAATATCTTCCCCTGTCCATACAACAAGATACGTATAAATTCAAAAGAATTTAATAATATAAAAATTTCTAAAGACACTTGGAAGGATGTTTTTGATATAGTGGAACCAGCACTAGAATAAATCTTTCAGCACCACATTTTATAAATCATAAAGTACATAAATATCTACGGCTTCATTTTCTACCTATGGAATTGCAAATGATCTTTTCTTATTCCAATTTACTGTTTCAACCCACAGAGGCATAACGAAAGTTAAATCTGCTCAAAACTGAGTATTCTGGACTGCAAGGATAGGATAGGATTTATATAAGGCCCATTTGTCAGTATAAATAATATATAAGAAAGTCAGCTCTATGTGTTTTTCCATCATTGAAATAGAGCAAGTACATTTGGGGTTCCAGAGTACTTTCTATATCATACAGGGGGTGTACAGGGAGTTTACCGAGCTTGACTTGCACACCAGAAGCCTTGCATAAGCCCTGCCTAGAGTGATCCCCGAGCACACAGTGAGGGAGCAGCCCTGGAGCACCTTCAGGTGCATCCTAACCTCCCTCCCCACAAATAATAAGTACATTTGGTTATAAAGCAGATAATTTCTAACAATTTGCCTCAGATTATATCTGATCTCAAATTTACTAATGATTTTTAGTATCTCAAACAGCTTTTCTTTTGTTTTGTGCCACACTCAGTGCTTATTCTTGGCTCTGTGCTCAGTGATCATGCCCTAGAGGGCTCAGAGGACCATAGGGGATGCTAAGGATCAAACTTGATTTGGCTGCATGCAAGTCATGCTCCTGGGCCACTGTACTGTCCAGCACATCAGATACACACCATTTGAGATGTCTCTAGCATTTTCATGCATACTTAAACACTAGCTATCCATTCATCATTTACTTGTTAATGTCTTACCTGAGGAAGGCAAAGTTTGTAAAGGAGAAGTGTTTTTCACATTCTCTAAATGTTCTGAGTCCTCATTAACTGTTAATTTGTGGTGACTGGGTGGTATTGCACATGAATGGGTGGTTTGATGAACAAGGGTAGTTTTTACAGAGGTGGTCTCTTGCACTGAAGATTGTATTTGCTGAAACAAAGTTAAATAAAATTATATTTCAGAGTTTTAACCACATATTAGCTAAAAACTAAAGAAACACAAGCGCACATGCTGCCTGGGGTCACAAGCTGCCTGAGTCCATGTGGCCAAGCACATGTGGTGCCCGAGCACGTGTGTTGCCCGCATCTCCCCTCTTGAGATGTGTGTACTCTCTCTCTCTCACTTTCCCTCCTCCTTCCCTTTCCTGAAAGCTCCTTAATAAAACCTGTTTTACTTCACTGCTAAAATAAAATAAAACACAAGTTTATACTATCTTTTGAATACATCATTTAAGTCATACAAACTGTGTATCACTGTATCACTGTCTTCCGTTGTTCATCCATTTGCTCGAGCGGGCACCAGTAACATCTCCATACGTCCTTTGCAAGCAAGTGTAGCCCAAGGGCATCAGCTTGCTCCAGGGACAAGAAGAGCCTCAAAACATTCTTCAGGTCATGGAATTGAGGTCCATAATTGTTACTGGTTTTTGGCATATCAAATAAAACATGGGTAGCTTGCCAGGCTCTGCCGTATATGTGGTATACTATCAGTAAAGAGCTCTCATCTCTAGCATTTACTGATGAAACTTAAAGGGGAAAGATCAAGAACTGTATATAGTGTATAGATGTGAAATATCCTGGGAAGGACCTGATCCTAAAATCAGTACTATTTAAGATTGTTGCCTGGTCGCAGAGCGGCCGCCGCGCCGATGAAGCTGTGGGTCTGATGTGGGTCTCTCTTCTGGGGTAGCTGGCATTGGAGGTGGAGGAAAGGGCGGAGGAGCCCAAATCTCTGCTCCAAGTCCGGCCAGCATGGCTCCTCCCCCGCATTACACAAATGAGAAAACTAAGACTTAAAGAGAATAAGTATGCTATCATCTGCCCAATAAAATGGATCAGTCAAAGTGAAAGATCTGTCTAGTTCACAGACTCAGATGTTTAACTGAATTGTACTATACAGTCTCATTATTCCCTCCCAGCATTCAGTTAAAACATGAGAACTGGTCCTCAGCAGGAAGTCTTCACAGTGGGGTGGTGGCTGTGTGTAGGACAGAGAAGAGAATACCACAACCATGGTGGAGGAAAGTGGTCACCTGGGAGAAGGACAGAGTGTTGAAAGGTAATTAAGTGTTGCACATGAAATGCTATTAGTAACACAGTGCATAACATTTCATTGTTTAAAAAATGTCTATAATATGACTGGATAAAGCAGCTTTGGTACATCTACACAATGGAATACTACGCAGCTGTTAGGATAAATGAAATTATGAAATTTACCTATAAATGGATGGACATGGAGAGAATCATGTTGAGGGAAATTAGCCAGGAGAGACAGATATAGAATGACTGCATTTATTTGTATGACATAAATATATATATATGTACATATTATGATACCAATATCCAAGGTCAGGCAAAACATGGATCGAGAGGTCTTGTCAAAGGTGGAAATTACCACAAATGTGTGGGAGCAGAGGTTAGGTAAGACAGAGAAGGGAACAGTGTGCCAATAATTGTCAAAAGTCTGTCTCAAACGCTGGCTGGGGAAGCTGAAACTCGGCTCTCTCCAGGCTCAGCTGACCATGGGGCTCCCAGGAGGACAGATGGGTTTTGGGTGTGGGCCGATCACCTCTGGGGGTCCCGGAAGCAGCCGGATGAGACTCACCCACCACACTAGCTGCCACCTTCGCTGTCCGGATGCTGGGATACTACCTCACGACCAGATTAACAGAGCAAAACGAGTTCGAGCCCAGGTAGGCAGCTCCCAGAAACGGGAATCACTGGGAATTTGTCAGATGAAGCCAGGGGGTCGGCCCTTCGCCCCTCCATTTTGTCAAGCCTGGTGGCCCCACCCAGGAGCTGCCCTGGGGCAACCAGCCATAGCATGCAGTCTCAAATGTGGCTGGGGGAAGCTGGAACTTGGCTCTCCCCAGGCTCAGCTGACCATGGGGCTCCCAGGAGGACAGATGGGTTTTGGGAGTGGGCCCATCACCTCTGAGGGGTCCCGGAAGCAGCCAGATGAGACTCGCCCACCACACTAGATGCCACCTTCACTGTCCAGATGCTGACCATGAGTCCCCTAAGTCGCCCAGCCGCTAGCAGCCGCGGTCCATCAAACTAGTGGAAACAGTTATGTCCTTTAATGTACTGCATTCTATGATGTGTAGGAAAGTTAGGCAGGAGGGAGAGATAGAGAGGAAAGAAAAGACATACAGAACCCGCCAAGTAGTTGAGGTGTGGGAGGTGGGAGGGAGGTGGGGACATTGGTGATGGGAGATGGGTTCGGGTGAAGGGATGGGTGTTGGAACATTGTAGAATCAAAACTCTACATGAGCATCTTGCAATTGTATGTCTAAAAGTGGTGTAATAAAATCTGGGGGAAAAAAAAAGAGAAATCTCAGAAAAAATAAATAAATAAATAAATGTATGTATTGTAAGAGAAGTGTGTAAGAGAAGGAAGGAAAAAATAGTCTATTACCACATAGAACTTAGCATTAAATACAGCCAAAAAATGCACATAATAACCTCTAAGCATATGTATTGCAATCCACAATATGTAAGAGAAGGAAAAGAGAGAGAGAGAGAGAGAGAGAGAGAGAGAGAGAAATAGATGGAGAACCTGCCATGGAGGCAGGGTGGGGGAGTGGGGAGGGAATCGGGGACATTGGTGGTGGGAAATGGGCACTGGTGGAGGGATGGGTGCTGGAATACTGTATGGCCAAAATCCAAACATGAACATTTTTGTAATTGTTAAAAAAATAAAATAAAACAGATTAGAATGAAAAAAATGGTGGAAATTATCACAAACGTGTGGGAGTCAAAGTCTAGGCAAGACAGAGAAAGGAACAGTGTGCTAATAATTGTCGAAAGTGCTAAAACCAACCTAGAACTGAGCATTAAATACAGGCAAAAAGATACACATGACAACCGCTTAATGCGGTTAACATATAGTGAGTAGAGAGATGAATTATATGGAAATCTATGCTAACGTAATTACAATGAATGCTATATAAGTATCTAGAAAATATAACTGAAATGCATGAATATATTTTAGATTCCTATCATATATAAAAATGTAAAATGTACTGATCTACGATCTTATAAATATATAGCTACCATTCTGTTCTGGCCAAAAAACTAACCCAAATGGTAGTATTTTACCTACTATTTATTGAGATTGCTTCTAAAGTTCATTCAAAATTTACAATTTTCTGGGGCCAGAGTGATAGTACAGAGGATTAGGCATTTGCTTTGTATGTGGCTAATCTGGGTTCAATACCCGGCATCCCATATGGTCCCCCCGAACACTGCCAGGAGCAATTCCTGAGAGCAGAGCCAGGAGTAACCTCTGAACATTGCCGGTGTGACCCTAAAATTAAAAAATAAAGATAAACCCCAAAAGTTTACAATTTTCTGCTGTACTAATTAATACCTAAGGTTAGGTAGACTATCCGTATTTCTTTCTTACTCAAAAGCCCTTAAGACTCATTTTTGCTACCAAATGAATGATCAAGATTTCTAGTTGTTCAAAATCCTTCATATTATATCTCAAAACCATGTAATCCTTCAATTAAACCCTACCGCCATTTCTCCAAAGATATCTTCTGTGCTTATTTTTCCTTTTTGCTTCCCTTATTCTAATATTTCTATTTTTTAAAAAGAACAGATGACTGGATAAAGAAACTGGTATGTAAGCAATGGGATACCACTTAAGCCTAAGTAAAGAAGAAATCCTGCAGTTCATCTCTATGTGGACAGAACTAGAAGGTGTCGTGCTGAACAGAGTCAGTCAGAAGAGGGACAGATACAGATGATCTCTCCTATGTGGAATATAAAGAAAAATAGTAAGGAAGTAAAAAGTAACCAATGGTTAACTGAGAATCAGACTACAGAACTGAGTTTGCCAGGGGGATGGGTGGAGGGGGAATGGATGCTGACATCTGGTGGTAGATTTGGTGTTGGGACATTATATGCCCGAGACTCTATAAACAGTATTGTAAAATCATACTAATCTGAAAAAAAATAGTGTATGATTAGAGTAGAAGAAAGTACTGGGTTTAAGGAGCATGCCATGGATGAGGCTGAGCCTGGAAGAGAAAAAATAGGTCCATACTTCCTCTTTCTTTATCTCAAATACTAACCATTGTCTTCCCTTTCTTTGTAACTGAAAACTCATCGTAAGCATTCTTTTACCTTTAGGCATCATATTTTAATTTTATCAATTATGACCTATTATACCAATCATCACTTCACTTGTATCACTTGTCTTCCCGTTGTTTATCCATTTGCTCAAGCAGGCGCCAATAATGTTTCCATTCGTTGGGAATGAGGTCCATTATTTTTACTGTTTTGGCATATTGAATACACTATGGCTAGCTTGCCAGGCTCTGCCGTGGCTCTGGGCTCACCCCAGGGGCCCAGTCATTTTTCTGTCAGACCATCAACCATCCAGGGTCCACGGGTCAGCGCCCTGGGTATGGACAAGTCTGTCTCCTGTCTGCCACCTGCCAGTACAGCTGGGCACCGCAGCCACACCTGCAACACCTCGAGGGGCACTACACCAAACATATCACCTTTTAATGTGATTCTATTTCTTCTCACAACTTAAAACTTCTTCAAGACCATGTTATGTTCTAGTCCCCTAACCTTAATTAGTGCTATTAAATTTACCGTATGCTATATTTGATAACAAATATTCAAACTTTTCATGGGAATAACAACTTTAATTAGTAACAGATAAAAACAAAATAGCTTCTATCCTTTTAAAGCAGGTCAATTACTAATCCAATACTGAGGTGCTTATCAGTGGTTGGTAATTACAAACTTTAGAAATCTTGTCATTTCCTTACTACTCCCTTCCTTTTAAAGAAATTCCGCACTACTGTGCACATTCTACTCTGGGCCCATGGGTGTGCCAAGGCCATCACCCTCTATTTAGTTCCCACAGCTAAGGAAATTAGTTCTAGTCATCTGTTTGGTTAGTACAGTGGTTGTATCTTATTAGGAAAATGTAGTACCATAGTTTCTATACTCTTCAAGAAGCAATCTTTGAATAACAAACTGGAGTAATTATTCTTCTCATGTAAATAAAAACTTTAAAGAAAGCTGTATCTGCCTAAAAACTATTAATAACTTTTGTAAATCAGCTCTTTAAATAAATTTATTTAAATTTATTTTTAAACAATAGAAGAAAGAAAGAAAACTATACCAAGTCTCTAGGAGATGACTCTGGCTACAAGTGCCTGCCTCGGGAAGATGAAGCTGTGTTGAGATCCTGGTGTCAACATGCCTGTGCTAACCTTGGTGGGCTGGTCCTGCTGGCAATGCAAAGGTATGTGTGTTTGATTGTGTGTGTGTGTGTGCGTGTGATGTCTCTAGTGTACAGCCAGGAGTATGTGAGCACTAACACTACAGTGTACATCCCTGGACAACACAATGCAGAGGTATGAGAGCACTGTGGTCAAGAGTGAAAGCAAACACCAGCCCGCAGAAAGCACAGGTGTGACCACACCAGTGACCAGAAAGCACCCAAGCACCTCATCTAAGAGTGCAAGCCCCACAACTGAGAATACGTGTAACTGCCGGTGAGCACGTGGAGAGTGTGATAACCCCACCGCCAGATCCACTCTCAACAATCATGAGAACAAGGAGCAGAATATGGGGAAGATAAAGGTATAACAGCAAGTTATAAAATACATAGTTTTAAAATTTTTAAGGTAAAAAATTAAATATTTACCTTTCCTTTTTCTTTAGGTGAATCACTCTGCTTTACTTCAGTGAATTTAGGAAGCATCTCTGCAAATGTATGTAGACAAACATTTTATATTTGCCAGCTTAAAAAGTACCATCTAAATTGCATGTTTTTCTTGTTAGAAAAGACACTAAGAAAATGTCTCTAATACTAACTCTTGAGTCAAGAAATTCTTAAGAGTTACCGGGTTTTCTCTCTTAGATTAGACAAATTGTTTTAAAGGACACTTTTTTTTAAGAAAGTAGAAGGTTTATTGGAAAGTAGAAGAGAAAGGAAAGGTACTCCCCTTGCGGGAGGAACTTAGTATAGGACTAAGTCCAAGGACACTTGTTTTTAAAGGGGTTTTATTTTCCACATAATGAAATAAATATCCACTCACTTATTTCCATTTGATTTAGGTAAAAAGAAGTAAGTTACTTCACAGTAAAGACCTTGTGCAAGTGATAGCTTAAAAAGGAACATGTTATAAGAACAGAGATAATATGTTTTTAAACAAGCAACCAATCATACTAAAATCATCTTTGACCAATAGCCGTAATAGCCATCAGAGGCTTAATAAAATTGTTCATTTAGAATTTACTAAGTTAGATGAAAAGGTATGCCCTTCATCTGAGAGGATGCACTTTTGGGGACACACCTGGCAGTGTGCAGGGCTCGCAGGACCACATGTGGTTCCAGGAATCAAACCCAGATTAAACGGTGTGAATATAGTCTTTAATTAAAAGTGAAGCTATCGCCAAAAAAAATGAAGTAAAGTCAGCTTTTCTTACCAAGGTTTAACAATAAAGATCCCCACTAACACTGTTTACTTCCAAATTATTTGGCAACCTTAACTAAACAGCAATGATGACTTTATGGTGTTTCATTTAGAAGTATGTTAACAGTGGATACTGGCAATAAGTGTATAGATATAAGAGAGAGAGCTCTGTCAGGATACTAAGATTTTCCCCTTCCAATATCATGTAACTGATTATGGTGCTATCCTCTCTAGCCGTAACTTCAGTATGGAAAATGCACCACACTGGTAGTTAATGCCTTTACCCAGCTCTACAGGACAATTTTCATGAACCACCTGAGCATTACTTGCTACAGGGCACCAAGGCTGGCCAACACCAAATCTTATTCAAACTTAAAACAATCTAATTGTCATAATTACCTTCTGCTTCCTGAAATGCCATCAGTTTCCACTGGATGTGTTACTGTTCTTTCCTCTCCTAATGTTTGATGCTGGACATTGTTAAAATTGCTAAATGTCAATGACATGCTTTAAAGAATTAAAATATTTAAAATGGCATAAACCATCTTAATGTCACTCCACTAAGTATTATTTAAGTGTTGAAGGTAAGGTGGAAAGGGAAGGGAAGGCAACAGATGACAAGACTAGGGATATAAATTCAGGTTTCGTATTTAGAGAAGAAATTATAATTTTCATCTTTGAATGAAAAAAGATTTTATTACGACCATATAATATATACACATACATCTTGACTTTTCAAATATGATTAAAATGATTAAAAAACTCATAATTATAACTAAAATATAGGCTATGTTTGTGTTTTGCTAATTTCAAGGGCATTATCTTAGTTTTATGACATAATACTCAAAGATTTTTATAAAATAAGCCCCTCAGACATAAAAATACTACCCAATGGCATATAATTTTTTTTCTTTTGGGGTCACACTTGGTGATGCTCAGGGGTCACTCCTGGCTCTTTACTCAGTAATTATTCCTGGTGGTTCTCAGGGGACCATACAGATGCTGGGGATCAAACCCAGGTGGGCCACTTTCAAGGCAAATACCCTACCTGCTGAGCTATCACTCCGGCCCCAGCATGTAAAATTTTAATTTAAAAAAATGACCCAAGCTGCTTATAGCGTATGTCCCATAAAAGTCTTATCATTTATAGACAAATGAGTGAGACGAATAATGGAATCTGCAGCAGCATGCTGCTCCTTGTTCTCTCACAAGGCTGGCTTTCAGGAACACTGTAAAATAAAACTGCACATTTCTGTACATCTACAAGTTCCTAACCTTTGAAATTAAAAGTCAAAGATAATGTTTTTCATTATGAAGATTAAGGTCCCATTTCAACTAGTGAAGCAGCACTACCAGGTTTAGCAAACATTAATGAATCAGAATACTATTGTGAAACATGTACTGTCAATGGATTTTTCCAGGGATCTGAGATTACATGTACCTACCTATGAAAGACAAATTGGATAACACATGCAAACTGCTAAAATGCATATCATACACATCATTTAATGTTTTATTTTCATTTTTCTAAAAATCTCAATATATTTTGTTGTTTGTCTTGGGGCCACACCTGGGTGTGTGTTCAGGTCTTACTCCAGGCTCTGCACTCAAGCTGCACTCTTGGTGGGGCTTGGGGGTCTTGATTGCCTGGGATGGAACATGGATCAAGTGCATGCAAGGCAAGCCACTGTCTTCTGTATTAGCTCTCCAGCCCTCATTATAAAACTCTGACCAACAGGCCAATTTTTCTCTGAATAAGGAGGGACAGAGAGGAGAGAACTAGAATAAAAATATTTGACTAATACCTATTATATAACAAAGGACTGAGACAGTATCTCAGAAATATCAAATAATATTAGCATGGAAATTCTGTCGTAAAAATCCTTGATCAGCTGGGTAGAAACATAATTCCAAATGTAAAACCTGAATAGCATATATAACAAAAAAATATTTCTGAAATTTCTTAATTTGGAAAAACATAAAATCTCCATTATAGACCATAAGGGGTGGGAAATTCACAATCTGGTTTGACCTCACTATACAGGAAAATAAGCATCTCTAGATTTATGTTGCATTCTACTTATTAAAATCAAGTAATTTTGGTTTCTGAATTAGAAATGTTTATCACTAATTCTGATACAGAGCAAGCCATCATTAAGTCACCCATTCTTTTTACCAAGATCATTACAACTAGTTAGAATGAAGCAACAACAAAATAAAATCTAGATTCATGGTTCTTAAAGCATCAGAATCACTTGGGATGGTATTAACTCTGCATATACTTGGCCCCATTCAGCTTTTAAACATTTTAAGTACTGCAGGTGAGTGTAATGTAGTGCTAGGGTTGAGAGAGGCTATTTATTCAGAAAAAATCTAGTTTGAACAAAAAATTTTAAATACACAGATAAAAATGTATCATTATTTTTAAGACTTGAGGTTCAGGTATAGACTTTAATATATAACTTTCAAGTAAAGTCCACTTCCTTGAATTTGCCCTTCTATTGCTGTGAAAACACAGGTTGATGAGAAGCTATAAAAGGTTTTAAAATTTTAAATAAATTCTAATAATTTGTTTTTAAACTTGCTAGCCTGAATCACAAAAATTGCTCCCAAAATTCATATGCTATTTCCTACATTTACTAAACCACTCTCAATTAAAAAGTGAAACAAAACAAAAATTGTTTCTTCACCTTTGCATGGAAAAAAAAACCTGTCATGTCCACAGAAAACCTATGTTGTAATACTAAAAACAGAAATTGCTACTTTATTCATACTTTGAAGTCACCAAAAGAAAATAAAAGTTTCAAGAAGGAGCACTATGTCCAGGCTAAAACATTCACTTGCATGTGACCTAGTTCACCTACCTAGATCTGGTCTTATAACTGCTGGTGATAAATTTTTTAAAAAATAAATGAGAAGAGGAAGGAAGGAAGGAAGGAAGGAAGGAAGGAAGGAAGGAGGGAGGGAGGGAGGGAGGGAGGAGGGAGGAGGGAGGGAGGGAGGGAGGGAGGGAGGAGGGGAGGAAGGAGGGAAGGAAGGAAGGAAGGAAGGAAGGAAGGAAGGAAGGAAGGAAAGGAAGGAAGGAAGGAAGGAAGGAAGGAAGGAAGGAAGGAAGGAAGGAAGGAAAGAAAGGAAGGAAAGGAGGAGGGAGGGAGGGAGGGAAGAAGGAAAGAAGTAAACTGACATTCTCTAAATATTAATGCCAATAAAAGCAAAAAAGTTGGATGAAGTGATATTCACTTTGTCTTAACCAGGAAAAGAACTTATGACATATGCACCAACTTTCTTTATACTTATCTGTTCAACAATGAAAATTATAAACATATAGCTCAGTGGTAGGTATAAAGCTCACTATTATAAGGAGCTGAGTTTGATCCTGGCATGAAAAGGAATTATATATGTACTATTCCTGAAAAGATTCTATTCCATTATGAGAGAGTTCTTGAAGGTTTCCACCAAAACCACTATCACAGCAAGCGACTCCATTTGTTTCTCAAATTGTAGTCCTCCCTCCAACACCCCTCAAGCTAGCCACAGGCCTGATGAGTATTAGAAAACTTTCTTAATACCTCTGTGTACATATGGACACAGTCCAGCTCAGTGGTTTTCAACCGTCAAATAAAAACCACTGGTATAGTTAACACAATGACATGCATCTGGGTTTAATTTCATTGTCAAAAACTTCCTTTCCATCTTTGGTTTGCCATCTAATAATACTTCGGTGTTTATGAAAATAGAAAGGTTTTATAACAGTGTTTAATCAGTTCTTCACTCGTCTGCACATAACAAATCGTATGTGCTGACGTCAGTTCAGGAAGATAATTTAAAAGATAAAATCATATCATACTAAAATTTGTAATTAAGCACTGCTTTGAGCCCACAGATATTGTATTTTTCAGAGTTGGAATTCATAACAAAAGTAACATGAATCTGACTTCAAATGTTGCTTAAAATAATAGTTTTCAAATAAAACTTCCTTGAAAATCACTCTTCTGTCATTTGGTTACTCCTTCTTAAACAAAGAAGAATTAAACCTATATTTTCAAAAGTGATTAGAGGTTTAAGAATACATAAAAGCTAATTATTTAGATAACAAAAATAAACAGCTCTTATCCATTTTCAACCTTTAAATATTTGATTTCATTGTTGCTACAGTTGAAACATTTTGGCTGACACAGAATATAGCAGTAAGAGACCAATTCATAATAGAAGTTAACTATAAGATCACTAAGCATCAACAATTTAAGGAACTTATATAAGTTAATTTAGCGTTTTGTCTCTGATAACTACAAGTTATACAAAAATTAACTTAATGTTTTTTATATAGGACGAAGAAATAGTACAGCAGATATGGCAAACGTCAGCCTTGCACATGGCTGACCAGGGTTCATTCCTCGGCACCACGTGTTGTTCCCCAAATATGAACAAAAACCTACTGAGCCAGAGAGCGATAATAAGGCGTGAGGGTGCATTCCTTCCTCGTGGCTGATCTAAGTTCAGAGTCCAATCCCTGGCATCCCATTTGGTCCCCAGAGCTGGGCTAGAAGTGATCCCTAAGCACTGCTGGGAATGCCTTCCTCCGCTCACAAACCCCCCACCCCGGAAAAAACTCACACAAATTAAAAAAAAAAAAATTTTACAAAATTAAGCTGCAACAAAACTCCAGGAATATATGTTAAGAAATCATTAAAGAATTTCTCAGAAGCTTTCAAAATTTTTTTTCTATGATATTATGAAGAAATAAAATTATAGTGACATGTATTTTATTTTATTTTATTTTATTCATTTATTTTTTTTTCCTTTTTGGGTCACACCCGGCAATGCTCAGGGGTTACTCCTGGCTCTGCACTCAGGAATTACTCCTGGCGGTGCTTGGGGACCATATGGGATGCCGGGGATCGAACCCGGGCCGGCATGGGCCGGCTGCGTGCAAGGCAAACGCCCTATCCACTGGGCTATCGCTCCGGCCCCGTGACATGTATTTTAAAGGTTTCATGTATCTCACAGTGATTTAATTTTTTAAAAAAACTTCATAAACTGGAGCTCTGGGAATCAAAATATTCTAATTGAGTTCGGTTCTGGCCAAATAATGACCCTAAAGCCACAAAACATCAAATTGTCAGTTAATTCTGACTGATAAAACATCACTGCTAATATGCCTAATTTTCATGCTTTTTTTTTTTTATCAAATAGTCCAATCTTCATGCTCTAAAATTGAGATTTAGAATCTGACATCTCCTCAAGAATCTCATGGGCAAAATTAAGAGTGGAAGATGCATTACTCATTTTTACATTGCTGATACAGCCTGATTTGATTATAGTTCACACTCTACACACAATTTTTTCATTTATAAGTTTTCTTATTGATTTCCAGATGTTGGAAAACATTCTTAATTCATACACTGAAAACTATGCTTTGGGTTCATGGATATAACTCTGTGGCAAAGCATACACTTTGCAAGTAAGAAGCCCTGGATTTGATCCTCAACAAACACCAGGAAAAAATATATAAATGATTGGTCATACAGCATTTTAACAAATACAAATGAAGTTGATGTTTAGAACAAGAGACCCTATTGACTCATTTATTTTGTGGATAAAAATATAATTATTCTTTCCCTAATTATAGTAGGCACTACACCCAAAATTTATAACACATGGTGTTATTTCACGATGAAAGAACAGTATGAATGTTTACAAAAATCATTAAAATTTTAAAGATAAATAATTCATATTATTATGGTTGAAAACCAATTGATCTTGGAATTACAAACACTAATGATGGTTGATATATTAAAAATCCGTTATTTTAATTTTAAATAAATTTTTTAAGTCTGTGTATTAAAGATGACATTAAACAAGAATGTCAATCATGAAAAAATGCCCTTGTAATTAAGAGTCCTCTTAGAAACTGGTAATTCAAATTGGACTTAGGGTATTTCAGTGAAGCACTCGTCTATATGGTATTTTTCTTTTAATACTCAAGTCATATCCTGTCCACTTGTCAATATTTAATTAGATAAATCAAACAGTTTCAGTAAGTTTTATTCTACAAACAAAAGACAAAGTGCTCTAACATAGTAGACCACAAATGCTTTATTAGATAAGATTACAAGTGCTAGTTACAATTTAAAAATACTAAATGCAGTTTAGGTTTTCCAGTATTTTTATGCTTAAATGTCAAATATAAGAAAGTCATGTATATCAAAGTCCTAAATTTAATTTTTCTTGTGACAAATTCCAACAAATGTAAAAATCCTGTTTATTCTAACAAAAATGTTTACCGCTATATACCGAATAACTATAAAAACCAAATGCAGCAATCAGTACATTAATGTAAGCTAAACAGAACCAAAAGTGAAACAAATGTACTGCAAGCCAGCAAACTCTTCCTACCAGGCTGGAGGCTGAAATAAGGATAATTCAGAAATGGAAGAATTTCTGATGGGATGGTACTCTGTGTAGGTTGGTTGGTTTGGTTGGTTTTTGGTACAAAGAAAAATATGACTTTATTTACAAACAAAAATATCTCAAGTTTTTAAAGATAAATTTTTTGACAAAAAGAGTATATAATCCTGAATTACCTTTTGATGAAAAATGCCACTGCTAAGTCAGTATCCCTAGGGCAGTGATACTTGACAGCTACATAAGTACTAATAAAAGAGCACAGAAAACACAAGTGACTTAAGCTTGGTACAGCTGGTACTGAACTACAAGGTAATGTGGAACTTCAGTATGACTAAGAATCTGAATTTGATGTATAGTCTTTTACAAATTGAGGAAAATATTCTACAATGAAGAAATTAGAGAAATCAAATTATTTTGCTTTATATATTTTCTGGGCAGACTGGTTTCCTTTTTGTTTTTTGTTTGGGGGCCACACCCAATGATGCTCAAGGGCTTACTCTGGGCACTGAGCACAGGGAGGATACCTGGCAGGGTTTGGGGACCACATGGGGCGCCAGGATCAAGCCCAGATGGGTTGCATGCAAGACAGTGTCTTACCCACTGTACAATCATACCCCCCAAATACCCGGCTTCTTAACTCAAAATGGTTATTTTCAGAAATTGTGTCACAATAGGACACACTTTCCATCAGAGGAGAGATCTGCTGTCTCTTGGAGAGCTGAATAAAAGATCGCGTCTAACCGGTGTTTAGTTCAAAGCGAAGGCTGATATTTCATTACTTGACACGCTGTGCTACTCAGATCTGCTATTCTATCTGAAGAGACTACCCACCCTCTGGGAACCTATTTCCAACATCACAACTCTGTAAGTCACATATGTTTAATATGGAGTTCCATTTCATACAGTAGGTCCTTTAAGGAAAATAGTACGATTTAACATGCAAATAAAAATAAGTGTGACATCCAGACCATCTATTCCGGTAAGTAGCAAATACTTAAAAAAAAAAAAAAAAAAAAGCCCTAAGTCTCGATGTTAAAGAAGACATTTCCCACCAAAAGAAGCACATGCAAGGAGTCAGCTAACCTGATTCGGAATCGCTGCTGTCAGAGGAGCTTGAGTCACTGCTGCTGCTCCCAGACTCTGAGGAGCTGCTGCTACTGCTGCTGCTGCTGCTGCTGCCGCTGCTGCTGCTGCTGCTGCTGCTTTCGCTGAGCCGGGAGCCCCTGGGAACAGCCTTGGCTGGCTGTGGCTTCTCACCTGTGCAACAGACACTCATTAAATGCTCATCAAATCAAAGTCTCAGGAACGGTTCAAAACTGACACCTACACTTTGTTGGACGTTTTCCAGAATTCAGCCGGTTATTGACGTCCAGTAATCGCTTTTCCAGCTCCTGTTTTTTCTGTGAAAGCAGTTCCTCTTTGGATTTCATTACTTTCTTGCCTGTGAGGTTGAGGGGGAGGAGAGAGTTAACACAATCCATACAAACACAAACACTGGTCTGTTTTTAGTCGTTTTCCAAAATACACACCACGAGGTTTTACTGGTCTTTTTTCTTAGACAGGCAGCAACGTATTTTTCTAGTTCTCTTAGTGTGGATGCTTTCAGAGTTTCAAAGTCTATCTCGATCTCATCAGGACTGGAATTCCTCAGAGAAGTCTCTCTTGATTGGATTATGTGAACAATTCGCCCAAGTTTTTCTCCTGGCAGTTTGTTTATATCAAGACTCAACTGCCTCTTCTCATCATAGTTCATAGGTTTTGCATTATCTTCATCTTCAGGTTTCAGAGCAGGGACCTGCTGTTTCTTCTTCTTGGGCTGACTATAATAAAAGCTAAATTTAGTCAACTTTATTTTTCACATGTTATGGTTTATTCAGGCATCATAAAAGATGCTTACTTGATCTTGGACTTTTCCTTTAATTTCATTTGCTTAAAATTTTTCCTTGGATTTTCAAGTCTGTTATTAACCTTTTCTTTTGTCTTTTCCCTTTTACACTTTTCATTCCTTTTCTTCAGCTTACGGAAAGGTCCCTGGGACAAAACTTTGCAGCTGTTGGTGAACAGCTTTAAGCTGGAAAAAAAGATTCTTTAACCTTTCATGGCTCTGAATAACTAAAGACATTAGTAAATCAGGAAGGCACTCAAAATTGGAGTCTCCTTTATGAAATTCATTTTATGTTATGTTTCCCTTGGATTCCTTATTTCAAAATCACTGCTTTGAAGGGCATGCTGTAAAATTACAAAATAGTATATGTGTGCAAGCTGTAAGCCTAACTATTAACCTAAAACCAGACTAAGAATAATTAACCCTTCCAAGTAGTCATGGTTTTAGTCACTGATTTTTCAGGCTTGCGTTTAGGGAAGGTAACATTTTGACATTAAAGATGTCACATGTTTAATAAAGGTATCATTCATCATCTATTTGACTGTGTCATGGATTCATTGTAGTGAGAGTCAACTCACTACAGCTAGAATAATAATAAGTTTATTAAGACAAACAGATTTTTTAGTAAGAAAGGTTTAAATATTACAATAGTGCAAATAAGTAAATAAAACTAGTCGCTAAGTGAAATAATAGTTTTTCTCTCTTTCGTTGTTTTTGCTTTTGAGGACACACTTGGCAGTGCTCAGGGATCACTCCTGGGTCTGCATTCAGGAGTCACTCCTGTTGGTGCTCAGGTGGACATATGGTTTGCTGGGAAACTGAACCCGAGTCAGCCGTGTGCCAGACAAGTGCCCTACCCGCCTATTATCTCTCCACCCCCTTATAGCTTTTAACTTACAAAAGAGTTTTACAACAGATGAGCAGTAGCTCACAGAAATATCAAAAACTTCTATCAATACAATCAACTACCTGTTCCTGAAGCTTTGTAAGACGCCGAACTCGCTCATCTTCAGAGTCACCAGAAGAATTATCTTCAGAGGAAGCTCCACTACTGCTTTCTTTATCAACAGTTTTTGTGCTCTCTGTTTTGACGTGACAGACAGGCATGCTTTCAACGGGTTCATCTGGGATCTTTGCAAAATGCATTTCAAAAACATCCTATAACAAAAGATTGGAGTATTTTAGAGTTTTTGCATTTCTGACACAATACAGTAATAACTATTTAGCAAAAAAAAGTACATTTCAATGTCATATTTTAATAGGAATTACTTTCTATGGTAATCATTTTCAATATGCATATACATACATTAAACTCAAACTTCTACAACACTATATGTTAATTATATCTCTATAAATATGGGGGATGAGGCTGGAGAAACAGCGTAACAATTCAGGCTTGCCTTGACCATATGTTCCCCTGAGCCCCACCAGAAGTGATCCCTGAGCTCAGAGCCAGGAATAAGCCATGAGCACCATCAAGTATGGATCCCCCAAACCAAAACAAACAAACAAATAAATAAATAGGTAAATAAAAATGAAAATGGGAAAAATAGGCCAGATAGAGTACAGGGGTTAAGTCGCTTGCCTTGCACCCTGCTGACCCCCAGTTCAAAGTCTTAGCACCATATAAGCACAGCCAGTGGTCACTCCTGAGCAGAGTGGGATATAGCCTGGGCACTGCAGGCTGTGGCCCCAAATACCCATCACCAAATATTATTAACAAGAAGAAATGAAAACTTCATGCTTCCTGCCCAGCCACCTTAGGGAATTCTTATCTACTTGCCCAGAAAGAGAGCGAAAAAACCTCCTTAGCCCGTGGGAAACTTCACACAGCCCTTTGCTCTGTGGCTGGAGCATTAGTCTGACTTTTTTCCCAGTGGCTCAGACTCAGAAGTCCTTGAGCATTCCCTTTAGGAGACCTGGGCATCTCATTTACTGACTCCTCCCTCTTGACTTGTATTTCTCCAGTATCATCTATATAAAGGGAAACTTCAGTATAAAATTTGCTGCCAAATGATAGACCTTAAAAACCAAGGCAACATATTCCACAGTTTTAAGAGTACAGTTTACAGGGGCTAGGGAGCTAGCACAGGGATCAGGCACTTCTCTGGCATGCAGCAGACCCAAGGAGCACCGCCTAGAGTGCCTCAGATATCCCTAAGCACAGACAGATATGGCCCCATTTAAAAAAATGTTAATTTTGGCTTGCTCCTTCAAGTCCGTGTTCTCCCTTGAACTGTATCTTACTATGTCTCTATACTTGCTGGCCTGCCCTCTCAGGCCCGTATTCCCGCTTGAACACAAATCATGCTTGTTTGTGCTGATGTCCATGATTGGGGCTTTTCCACCCTGGAGAAGTCTGTGTTCTCTCTTGAACACTTACTTCTTCTCTTTCCCCTCAGATCCTTCTAAGTAAGTTTCATTCAATAAAAACAATCTTACTTTACTCGATTTCACTTCTAAAATTGTTTTCTGTGAGGGAAGGTGACAGATTCAAAATGCCTGTATCATGTGTAAAAGAAAAGAGAGAGAGAGAGTGAGAGAGTGAGAGAGAGAGAGGTAAAAATTGCCTGCCATAGGCACAGGCTAGGAGAGGGGGACATCATGGGACATTGGTGGAGAGAAATGGGCACTGGTGGAGGGATGGGTGCTGGAACACTCTATGACTGAAACCCAAATATGAATTCTTTTGCAACTGTGTATCTCATGGTGGTATAATAAATTTTTTAAATGCCTGTATTAAAAAAAAAAAAAAAAAAAAAATTCAATTAAGGGATCGGAGCGATAGCCCAGCGGGTAGGGCATTTGCTTTGCATGTGGCCGACCTGGGTTCGGGTCCCCGGCATCCCACATGGTCCCCTGAGCACCGCCAGGAATAATTCCTGAGCAAAGAGCCAGGAGTAACCCCTGAGCGTTGCTGGGTGTGACCCAAAAAAAGAAAAAAGAAAAAAAAAAAAAAATGCCTGTATTGAGGTTAGGACTGACTTTCCTTTCCTACAATTCTTTTCTCCAAGCCCGAGTTCATGGCTCTCAAAAAGAAAAAAAAAAAAAAACCAACTGGGTGGCAGGGGACATCTCCAACACCGTGCAGACAAGAGGCCTTCAGGCACAGCTTGACTACTGCCTCATGAGGCTGACAGGACAAGAGTTTCTGTGCCATGTAGGTACTTGCAGCAGACTTCATCAGTCCTGCCCCAAACCAGGTGTTTCCCCAAATGCTGGTGCCCAAGATGGGTAAATCAGAAAGGTGGGAGCACTTCTACCTCCCCTCAGCCCCTGTCAAATTGGTAATGAAAATAGCTGGAATGCATGGGAAAAAAATAAAGAGAAAGAGTATGTTTAGGGGTCAGAAAGATAGTAGATTGGGTAGAGCACTTGCTTTGCATCTGGCCTCCCTGAGTTCATTCACTGGTATCTCTAAGTACCAGCACCTCATACAGTTCTGAGTCCCACCAGAGCAATCCCTAAACACAACTGAGTGTGGTCCAATTCCTGCCCTCAAAGAAGTATAATATATAAAATGTACTTGCTACTTGCGGAGGTGTCTATGTGGAGAGACAGTCGTGGTGTGCTTTATCTACTGCACTCTGGTTCAGCGGTCCCTAGCAGAACATAGGTACCAACTCACTTGGAGCATTCGTGCCATTGTCACTATTTCATGATCTGGAGGATTGTATTTGTAGCAATTCATGAACATTAATCTAACATCTGCAGCAAATTCATATGCGCCCTTATATTCTTGGTTGTCCATTTTTCCCTAAATTAGGGACAAATTAGAAGATTCAAAAACAACACAGTTGAGCAACTATGTTGTTTATCATTCAAATATATATAATACACATAATATCAACCCAGATATCCACTATTTTATCTATTATTTATTTGTTTATTTATTTATTTATTTTTGCTTTTTGGGTCACAGCTGGCGATGCTCAGGGGTTTCTCCTGGCTCTGCACTCAGGAATTACTCCCTGGCAGTGCTCAGGGGACCATATGGGATGCTGGGGATCGAACCCGGTCCGGCATGGGCCAGCAGCGTACAAGGCAAACACCCTACCTGCTGAACTATCGCTCTGGCCCCAGATATCCACTCTTTAGATGAGATATGCTAAAATTCTATTACATGTTCATATTTTTACATTTTGGATAAAATCCACAGAATTTTGACAAACAGAGAAACAGAAGAGGAGGATTCAAAGTAAGGAGCAAGAATAAAATCTCAAAAAGCAAAGTGTTTCTAAACCATCTTATACAGACAAGTTTGACAGTAGGAAAGCAGTGGAAAGATGAACCTTGAAAATCTAAATTCTCCTGGGAATGAAAAGGCATCCAAGGCTATACAGAATGGAAAGGGAAGACAGCTGAAAAAGCTTGTGTACAAGCTTTGCAAGTCAGAGGCAAACTGTAGCCCCCACTGGGTGTGATACAAAACCAACAGTAACAAAATTACTTTTGTCATTTTGAAATAAACAAAACTATACAGAAGAGCTGGTGGCTATCTCAATGTGACTAGAGTTCATTGAGGTCCTGCTATGACCGAGGCCCTCAAGTACTAGATGACCCTCAAGGATCACCAGGTACAGCCCTACTGGCTCCCAACACCACCTACCCAAGTTGCCCCACATAACCAAATTATGCCCTGAAATTGTCACACCCACATCTAGGGTGATGATCACAGTGAGCTTCTAGGGTGGGGGAGAACATTGGCATGGGTTACGGTTTTAAATAGCAGCAAATAAGGTGAATGAAAGAGCAGGGATGTCAGGCGGCTATCAGACAGACATCATAAAAACAAAAAGCAAGTAAAGAGTCACAAGAAGTGCCTACAAACTGCTAGGCAACACATCTATAATGGATGATTCAAATAAATACAGAAGGCCAGTAAACAAATGAAAAAGCGAGACCCTGATCCCCTATCATGAGCTATCCTTGAAGGCAGAGTCAGGAGTAAGCCTTGGTTATGGCTTCTAAAATAGAATAAAAACAAAACAAAAGTAGGAGGCTGGGAAATGTCTCAATGGCTAAAGCACCTGCCTTGCTAGAGGGAGGCTGGGAGTTCACAAGGGCCATATGGGGACCTACAGTTCCATTGTCTGAGATCCCTCCCCCAGCACCACAGGCCACAACAAAGCCATGTGCGTGAGAACCCATACCAAAAACAAAGGGTTGCACAAGCTAAATGAGGAAAAAGAGTAACACGAAAGGCTCAACTAGCACAACCAGCCTAATAAATCCTCAGTGACTTTAGAAACACCATAGTGACATATAATAATTACAGCAAATTGACTTTTATTTGTCTATTTTCTCATAATTCTATTTACCATTTGGTTGTAACAAGCAATATGAAGTAAATTTGCTAAGGGGCTTGGGGGTGGATACCTGGGAGACTGGTAGAAAGATGTTCACACTGGTTGGTGTGTGTGTGTGTGTGTGTGTGTGCATGTGTGCGTGCACGCTTGCTTGTGTGTTTGGGCTATGCACAGCAGTGATCAGAGATTAGTCCTGGCTCTGCACTTAGGAATCATTCAGGGGAACACATGGATGCAAGGTCAGCTGTATGTAAGAAAAGTGCCCTGCTCACTGTACATTGCTCTGGCTCTTATAAATCATGCTTTTACAAAGAAAGAAAGAAGGGAGGGAGGGAAAACCGCAGTGAGCACCACAAATACAAAGGATGAGTAAGGACTTCAGCCAGGAGCACCTTCAGACCTGTACCACCAAGTTGAGTATTGTCAGGAGTTCCAAGCACTGTTTGGAGAACGGTGAAATTTTTTCTTTATTTAAGCCAAAACACTTACCTTGATAGTTCCAAGATCCATTGGATTTTTCACAATATCATAGTAGTTATGGAGTCCTAAAGCATTAACATCAACAGGATTGTAAAAGGGCCATGCATAGGATAAGTGTTTCTTTGCAAGCATTTCTTTAAGAATCTCACTACAGTGCCTTAATTGTTCGGTGGCGTCAACACTCTTTACAACTTTACATTGTTGCTGAGAATCTGGCAAAACATTCTTTAGCACGTTTTCTTTTTATAGGCGGCATTTTCACTGATTTTTTTTCTGTAAATGTTGGGGAAGAGTCACTGCTTGTTTTCACTACTGAAGTTGTAGGAGTAGTAGTATCTGCTTTCCTTTTTACACCCCCTTATAACCTAAAACAAAGTAATTTAACAACAAAAAAATAACAATTAAGGCAATGTTTTTGGCCTTTTCATAATTAACTTGACAGCATTGAAAAAATAATGAAAAATACTGGGCAGGAGCAACAGGACAGTGGTAGTGAGTTTTTCTGGCACACCGCCCACACAGCTTCCAGTCCCCGTTTCCCATATGCTCCCTGAGTTAGGAGTGATCCCAGAGTGCAGAGCAGAAGCAAGCCTGAGCACAGCCAGGTGTGACCCCAAAAAAGCAAAAAATGAAAAACAAAAACAAGAAAAAAAAAGGAAAAAAGTTACTGGTACTAAGACTTATGTGTTTACATATTAGAAAAAATAACTTCTCTTTCATATGCAAATAAATAAATTTTTTATTTCAACAATGGAATATTTAAAATTTGGTTTGTGTTCTGATTTTATCAACAAAATAGAGTTAAAAATGATATGAAAAGAGATTGATTCCTATAGGCTGAAGAATAATTTCCATATAAAGTTTAAAAAGGTCTAGAAACTAGTGATGTATCTTGGGTTCAAGTCCTGGCAACACAAAAACAAACAACCAAACAAATACATATATAACAACCAAAGCTATACTGAACTATTTTTCAATTAATGTGAACTTACTTGAGTAACCGTCTGTGGAGCCAAGCTGAGAGGCGCGCCCTGTGCAGTGGTTGGAGGAGAAATTGTTGTTTCAGGAAAGACAGAAGGAATCACTTGCTGCTTGGGTATTTTTTCTGGTGCCTTAGGGGATTGTTTTTCTTTTAACTGAAGCTACATTCTGGTGGGTGCCTATAAAAAGGGTTAACCATAGTCAAACATTAGAGTAAAGTAAAAATGACAGGTTTTTTTTCTCTTAGCATTCTCTTTTAATTCAATTTGTTCCACTTTTAGCAATACATAGAAAACTCCCATATTACTTTTTTTTTTTTGGGAGCCACATTGAGCAGTGCCCATTTCTCCAGCCCCTCTTTCACTTTATTTTTTAAAATTTTATTATTTAAAAAAATTAAACTGAGATTCTGCAGTTTATAATGATACTGACAATGGTTTGGTTTTTTTAATCCACACTGTTTCAACACCACAATTATCACGGGTGTTCTTCTCCCACTCCAAGGACCCCAGGGCCTCTCCCTCC
Source organism: Cryptotis parvus (assembly GCA_021461705.1). Lineage (NCBI taxonomy): Eukaryota > Metazoa > Chordata > Mammalia > Eulipotyphla > Soricidae > Cryptotis > Cryptotis parvus. The sequence continues at coordinate 2,423 of JAJIBD010010390.1, read as the reverse complement.
CAAGATCCCTCCCCAACTGTGCAGATTAGCTCTCCCATTATGTTGCTACCTTACTATGTGTCTTTAATTCCCACATACAAGAGTGATCATTCTGCATCTATCCTTTTCCCTCTCTGAGACTTCATTCAGCATGATACCCTTCATTTCCATCCATGTAAGTTGCACCTTTTACTATCCTATATATTTATTTTATATATATATTTTATATATAAAAGTATAGATATATTATATAAATTTTCATCCTTTTTTGATGAAAGTGTTGGAGCAATTTAGATATAATACTGCAACTTAAAAAACATACTGGTAATGGTAGGTTTTTGAATATTATTGTAACAAATGTCTGGCTTGGGCTAGTGATATGGCTTAGTGGTAGAGCTCATGCCTCATATATGTAATGCCCTGGCCTCAATTCTTGTGTTGTAGCAATGTGGAAAATACTTTGTCGTAATATCATGTAAGACTCCAAAACCTGGGAACCAAGAAAAAATAGAAGAATAAAAGATATGTCTTAAACTAAGACACTACTAAAACTCAATGTTTAGCTACAGGAGCTTAGAACAAGTACTTGCATGTGGCCATCTCGGTTCCATCTTCAGTACCACATATGGTTCCCTGAACACAGCCAGGGATGATCCCTGATCACCAAGTCAGGAACAAGCCCTGAGCACAGCCCTGTGTCCTCACACACACCCCCAACCAATTTTTTTCTTGTAAAATACAAACATGAAACCACAATATTGAGACTGGTTAGTGGAATATATGTTGTCCTACCACTATGCGCAAAATGACAACTTTAGAGAAAAAAGTACCATAAAGGTTATATGGAAATCTAAATTCTACTCCAAAGTCAAGTAGTACTAATTTTTTAATGTTAAACTCAAGTTCTTCCCCCAGTTTTTTCCACAACAAATTAAGTTCTCATTAATTTAAACTATAGTACATCTTATGCTACTTCAGTTGACATAATAATGCATGTCTTACTAAGTCTTACTTATTTAGAACTAAAATTAAATTCAATGTGAGGATCAGGCAGGTAGTGACAGTTTCGCAGCCCCACAATACATGTCTTTTTTGTGACATCCAAATATACAGAACAAAGTAAAAGCCTTTTACCTGAGGAAAACTTAAGCTTTTAGCAGTATCCCAAGCTTCTGAAACAAGTAGTTAAATCAAGAAAGGGATAAGTGATTCTTAAAACAAGAAACATTCTAGGCTTGCTCTTCAAGCCCATGTGATTTGAATCTCTCTCATCTCTCTCTGTCTCTGTCTGTTTCTGTCTCTGTCTCTGCTCCTCTCTCTCTCTCTCTCTCTCTCTCTCTCTCTCTCTCTCTCTCTCTTCGACAACTCTGGAGAAGTTACTCTGGAGAAGCCGGTGTTCTCTCTTTTTTCTCTATCTTCACATCTTTCTAAATAAATTTTGTCCAATAAAAACTATCTTGCTTCACTAAAAAAGCCCACTAAAAATAAATAATTTTAAAAACCTATTAAAGATACTATTTAAGTCAATATTATTATCACCTGTTTTTTGACAATTTAAATACCATATTTATCTCTGCTATCTACCTAGAAAAGGCTTTTTTTTGGGGTCATACTTGGCGATGCTCACAGGTTGCTCTTGGCACATTGCTCAGGAATTACTCCTGGAACTTGCTCAGGAATTACTCCTGAACTTTGCTCAGGAATTACTCCTGGCATAGCTTGGGGGACCATATGGGATGTTGGAGATTGAATCCAGGTCAGCTGCATGTAAGGCAAATGCCCTACCCACTGTGCTATCGCTCTGGACCCTTAAAAGACTTATTTTCATCCTCTTATAGAAATGGAGGCCTTAAGTGATAGTACTTGGTTAGGCAAATGCCTCTTGCATTTGGCCGAGGCAGGTATGATCTCTGGCATCCCATATGATCCCCTGAGCACTGCCGGAGTGATTCCTTAGTGCAAAGACAGGAGTACCTGAGCACTGATGGGTGTGTCCCTACCCTCAAAAAAACAAAAATCAAGGCCTTTACATAACTAAGACTTAAGATCAACCTTTCCCAAAATTATAAAATAAGAAATTTAATAAACAGTGGGTTATCTCATAGGGTTTGCTTAAAGAAAGCTTAAGTCACAACACTTCTTAAAGACCTTTTACTACACTCTACTTGTTAAAAAAAAGTTCTATAAAACAGTCTCTATCATTATTTCATTAAAAGTATGCCCTAGTCATAAAACTATACACAGAAACTTAACACCATGAAAGTTAAATATTTTCCAAGTTTTACAGATGAAAAACAAGGAACGATCAAGAAACAGAGCATGTTATACAGCTTGAATTATTTCAAGAGAACCCAATATCTAACTAATGATAATTCTGGTTCATTTCTATAATAAATCCATTTGAATATTTAGTATTATCTTTATGACTCCATATTTAAATATTC
>JAJIBD010010389.1:0-64570 GCA_021461705.1 Cryptotis parvus | reverse complement strand
GGATAGAACCCAGGTCAACTGCATGCAAGGCAAATGCCCTCCCCTCTGTACTATCTCTCTCTCTCTCTCTCTTTTTGCTTTTTTGGGTCACACCCGACAATGCTCAGGGTTTTCCCGGCTTTGCACTCAGGACTTACTCCTGGCAGTGCTCGGGGACCATATGGGATGCTGGGGATCGAACCCGGCCGGCATGGGCCAGCTGTGTGCAAGGCAAACGCCCTACCCACTGGACTATTTGCTCCAGCCCTGTACTTATCTCTTCAGCCTTGAACCAGGCTTGAATTCGGTGATTTACTCTTCTGGTATCACATGGGCTGTGGCCAGACCTGGTGGTCATCGGCCACGGAGCTGGAACACAGACTTTCTGTGTCCCAGGAATTCTCACCTGTTGGTTCCTCATGGCTACGATCTTCTGGGTTGCGATTATCATCTGTAATAGAGCGTGAGCGGGGCAGGGGGGGGATGGGAATTTCTTGCCTTCTTTTGCCCTCTTTTGGCAATGTGGGAGATTGAATTGGGGGCCTTGTGCACGCCAGGCAGGGGGCGCTGCTCTCCCCCCACCCCTGTGTCCTGGCCCCCATCCTCGCTGCCGAGGAGCCAACCCGAGGGAGGAGTTCTTGGAGAAGTCAGAGGGTGGCCCACGAGGACCCGGGAACCGTGCTATTTTGAGTCTGTTCCTTTTCCTGGGCGGACCCAGGGGGTGGTGGGGTGGCGCAGTCTCTGGATGACCTGAGACACCATTCCGGTGGTTGCCATAGAAACCAGCTATTTTAAACAGTGCGCGTCTATTTCATTTAGACCTTTCCAGATGAGCACGCTTAGAGCGGCACTGGCAGCAGTCTCGTCACCTCGGAGACGTTCTGCCATATCGGGCCTTGGCCAGCGGTGAACTTTTTTCCGTGTGTTTCCGTGTGCTTCATGCATGTCTTCATTCATGCTCATTCATTCATTCATTCATTCATTCATTCATTCATTCATTCATTCATTCATTCAGCAGTGACTGGCACCCCACATGCATGCAGTCGCAGTGTCCCCTGGGGATCATGTGGTTTCTGTGACCCCATCGGGCACATTCTAATCAGGGTGTTCGCACACAGGTGTCTGGTGCCTGGGAGACACGCCGCAGCACCGGTGCACACACATGCATTCACATGCCCACTCATACACGTGGATACATGAGTACACACGCACAGACATGCATATCCACAATACTCATATCCATACACAGACATGCATGGTACATGCACGCATGTTTGAATGCAACATGCGCACATATGCACACACAGTGCCTGGAGCTGCAGATAGCAGAGTGCTGGACAGTGCTTGATGCCTGTGGGCCGACAGGGGCTCGTGCTGGACGCCCCACTCTTCCACGGCCAAGTGCTTGATTTGTTCTGGTGGTGGAATCGTTTAGGCAGCGCTCAGCGGCTTGGGCCGCTTGCAGTGATTCTCACCCGCCGGAGGGACATTGTGGTCAGGCCTAGGGCTGCCAGAGCCACCCCAGGGGCCGGTGACTGACCGCAGAGTCTTCCTGGTTTGTTTTGTTTGGGGCTCAAACGGGCAGCACTCAGGACTTAGTCCTGGCTCTGCACTCAGAGTTCACTGCTGGCCATGCTCAGGGGCCGTGGGGGTGCTGGGCATCAAACCCGGGCCAGGCATGTGCCAGGCAAATGCCCTCCCCGCTATACTGGCGCTCCAGCTTCCCTGAATCCAGACCCTTTGGGGCCATCTTTCTTTCCTGTCAAGTTCTTGTTTCATTTTATTTGGGGCTGGGAGTAGGAAGGGAAGATTGGGCCACGCCAGCAGTGCTGGGGTACCTGGGTCTCTGCTACAGGGGTGACCCTGTAGTGTTGAAATTTTTTTTTTGCTTTTTGGGTCACACCCAGCAATGCTCAGGGGTTTCTCCTGGCTCTGCACTCAGGAATCACTCCTGGCGGTGCTCGGGGACCATATGGGATCGAACCTGGGCCGGCACAGGCCTGCGCAATGGCAAACGCCCTACCCGCTGGGCTATCGCTCCGACCCCGGTGTTGAAATTTTTGAGCCGGGTCTGCCATGTGCAAGGCAGTTGCCTTAATTGTGGTGTAATCTTTGGGGTGCCGGGACTTGGGCCCCCCCACCCCCCAGCGAGATCTGCGCTTCTTGTAGTGCACAAAGAATACAGCTGAACCATTTGTTGATTTTAGTTTCAGGGTCACTCGACTCTGTGCTCAGGATCACTCCTGGCAGCCTCAGAGGATCGATTTGGGGTGCCCGGCTGAATCTCTTCCTCCCTCCCTTTGTTGTGTTTTGATCACACTTGACTCTACCCTGCCAGGGTCAGTGCTGAGCGTCATCTCAATGGTACTGGGACCCGGGCAGCCTGCACGTGTACTCGCGCTTTTTGAATGGTCTCTCCGGCTCCTCTTAACCTCCCAAACTCGGCACACAAAACCACCTTGAGACAATTGCTTTTGTTTCTGCTCGGGCTGGCCCACTGCCCCTTACGCTGCCTTCGCCTCCATGTTACAGACACTGAGGGTGGGAGTGGCCGATGGACGGGTCGGAGCGACATGGAGCAGTGCGAGGAGTTGGTGTTCAGCATTGAAGGCCGTGTCCAGGACCAGCTGTGACGGAGCCTGTTGTTGGGCCCTGTGAGGCCCAGTGCTCACACTTCAGCACATCTCAGGGTTGCGCGTGTGGCCAGACAGTGCCCACCTTCAAACCACAGGGCACTCATCTTGCCGGAGAAAACCCTGTGCCAGAAAGCTTCCCTTTGCCCAGGGAGGGTGTAAGGCCTTTCTTTGTCCTGAATTTGGAAGGAAATTCATAAATGCTTTCAAAGGGAATGTTGTGTATCGCAGATAATACCCCAGACCGAAGTTGTAAAAATTAGATTGAATGTCTACTCTGTAGACTAAGTGGAGCTTTCTGGTCTTCTGCCAGTTTCCCACCGTTCAAGTCTTCAGGTCTGCACTCTGTGGCGCGGGGTCCCGGACGCAGGGTCCTGGAGCATGTTTCGCCTCGCCCCATGCTCATGGAAGTGTTATTCATCGCCACTATAAGGTCTAGCCCTAAACTGGAAGCCGAGAAGCACTTTGTAGGTTCATGAGAGAGTAAAAGTGATTAGACCAAGGAGTCAGGGCAGCAGCTGGTTTTCAATATCCAGAGAGTGGGGATCTGAAACAATCTGAGGTGCAGGAGAGGGAAGGAGGCCCCCCTTAGCTAACTGGGCCTGTGGCTGGCTTGCAGAACTCGTCCGCGCGCCAGTCGGAAAGGAAGCTCCTGGCCTCATCTTTAGAAGACACAGCTGAGAAAAACGTAAAAATCTGTGTATCTTCAGTCAGAGCATCATCACTAGTGTATTATAAACCAAAGTAAACTTTGAAAATACCAGCTTCTGAGACAGTTTTAACAGAGAGAGTTTAACTGATTCTCAATATTTTGGTGTTTTTTTTTTTTTTTTAACGTTGTGTTAATTTTAGAAATTCTTTCACTGGAAGCAGGCTGAACTTTATCCCAAAGCCTGACTTTTTTAGTTAACTCTAATTTTCTCAGTGTTTTTGCTTAAGAAGCTATTGAATTCCTTCTCTCTGTATAACTTGCCTTTGATTCCTGCGGACCCAACCAGGCAAAGATTTTACATGATAAAGGGAATCAGTGGAACTAATCCTCAGGACTCTTTCTGTTTGCTCAAGGAACACCTCCAGGCTTGAGAGACCTGGGCTTCATTTGCATCCTTACACACTGGGGAGGGGGAGCCCATCAGCTGGAAACAGGACTGCAGCTACATTTCTCCCAGCAGAAAAGGTTAACAGCCGTTCAGGTTAATGGGGACTCTTGTCTTTCAGGGTCTAGAATGTTGATATTTAACCAGGCAGCCCCTGGCTTTCTTCTTCACAGCCCTTTTAGAACCTAGAAATAGATACCAGAACAGGGAAATGGGGAAATCAGCTTATGCAAACACCACCAAGCCTGAATCTTGAAGTGGGTAGAACATTGAAATGAATTGAATATCGTCAGTAGAGTTCAGAAGAGATCTTCCCTGTCTGAAAGTTTGCCTCCAGAGTTTACAAAGAAGTTCATGTATCTACAGCGCTTACATGTGTGAAATCCTCGGTCTCCACTTTCTCCTCTTTGACCCTAACTCCTTCGTGTGAAGCCACATTTACGAAAAGTCCTTTGTACACTCTGATAGTCCTTACACACTCCTGTAGCCAACAGGTAGGAATGCCACACGAGTGATGGATGGAAGGTGTTTTGTTTGCTTGTGGAAAGCCAAGTGTTCTCTTGCCTGAGGCCTGCCTCGTGCCTATGCAAAGAGTTGGAGAAAGTTGGAGAAAGGCAACACATCTTGTTTCCTCACTAAGTCCTGTCGACGGGCTCTCATATGGAAGTAATCCGTATTACTGGACCGTATGTTGCCAACTAGATACAGAATGTACATTAGGCTGTGTGAAAGCCGGATGCCAGCAACAGTGAACGGAAAGATCGATTTCTCAGTATGCGACTGGGTCACCATCCACAGTGGACATGCTGTAAATATGCAGTTGAACACAGCTTGGCGGCCTTCAGGGTTGGAGGCTTAACCTGCTGTATTGTTGCTCCAGCCTCACATGGGTAGTTTTACTTCGCTTTTCTGTTTTGATATGTATTTATTTACTGGTTTTGGCATATCGAATACACATCGGACAGCTTGCCAGGTTCTGCTGTGCGGACGGTATATTCTCAGTAGTGTGCAGTGCTCTCTGAGAGGGGTGTGGAGATAAATTATGCGGCCGCTGTGCAGCTGTGCGCAACAGGGAGGGCTGGTATCTGCTCTTATTATATTTATTTATTTATCAAGCATATGCCATTGGGCTATACTTGCATGTGATAGGGTCAAATGGAAATGTTACTGGTGCCCGCCGAGGAAATCGATGAACAACTGGATGTTTAGTGGTCTATTTATTTATTTATTCATTTATTCATTCATTCATTTATTTTTCTACCTATCTATCATTCATTCATTCATTCATTCATTCATTCATTCATTGCTTTTTGGGTCACACCCGGCAATGCTCAGGGGTTACTCCTGGCTTTGCACTCAGAAATTACTCTTGGCGGTGCCCAGGGGGACCATATGGGATGCTGGAAACCGAACCCAGGTCGGCCGTGCTAGGCAAACGCCCTTCCCGCTGTGCTATCGCTCCGGCCCTCTGTTTTCATATTTAACATTTTATGGAGCTTCCTGCTTTTCACCTTCCATTCCTTGAGGCATTATCACACATGAAAATATATAACACATGTTACAAATATATAACACATGTTACAAATATATATATTATACATACATATAGATTTAACATGTAACATCTGTTATATGTTCTCTTTAGTTACTGTTTGTTTCTTTTTTGTTTTGTTTTTGGACCACACCTGGCGATGTTCAGGGTTACTCCTAGCTCTGAGAGCAGGAATTACTCCTGGCCGTACTCAGGGGACACTATGGGATGCTGGGGATGGAACGCAGGTCAGCTGCGTGCATGGCAAATGCCCTCCCACTGTACGGTCACCCTGGCCCCAGGTTACCCTTTGTTTCTAAGCTGGGTGTGTTGTTTCAGTTCTGCACCGAAAGGTTTGTGGCCTCATTTCTACAGTTTTCATTTCATCCAGGTTTTCTGCCGCCTTGACGTGTTTTTCACCGGCTCTGGAGTGGCCCCCACCAGTTGGGGGTCTCATGTGACTGGTGTGTTTTGTCCTAACGCTTTCCCTGCAGTGTAGTGACTTCATCTAGTCCTCGTTTTCTTCCCCTGTGGAAACAATGTGCGGGATTTCGCCTTGACATTTTCATTGCTTGGTTTCTATTTCTGCCAAGCTTTCCTGCCTGTCGTTTTGGGGCTGGGCTGCTCTCTCCAGCGGCTCTCTGCCACCCGCCTGGCACGCGTCGGAAGTTCCAGACGACACCACCGTAAGAGGATAATTCTGAACTCAGACTTTATCAGCTCTCCTCTTCTTTGCTCTGTTTTTTCCATGCATGTTTTTGGGCCACACCTGGTGATGCTCAGAGCTTACTCCGGTCTCTGCACTCAAGGATCGCTCCAGGGGATCCGACCCAGCCTGACAGCAGGCAAATGCCCCGTCTGCTGTACTGACGTCACGCGGGCCCCGATCTGGTCTCTGCTTTCTGTTGGTGCTGACTGGGTCTGCTGCTACGCTTGGCGAGAGACAACGCCAGCCTCTGCCAACTGCCAGTGTTAGCGTCACTGCACCAACCCTGCAGTGGACCTTTCCCACCGAAGCCCTTTCCCTTTCCACAGGGTTCCGTTGGAAGTGCAGAATCCTGGTCTTTGGGGCAGGGGCTCAGCAGCTTTCCTGTGGTCTGGCCCCTCTGCTTTCCCGGGCTGTCCGGGCTCTTCCTGCGACGCAAAGGCTCTGCCATTAGAAAAGCAGCAATTCTAAGTCCAGCGGTTTACTAACGGGGTGGTATTTCGGAACAAATGAGGTAGCGTACATTTTAATTCTTACAAGTGATGATTATTTCTGACCTTTATTCCCCACATAAAGCCGATTGTAAATTAAATCTCATTATTTCCCTAACCCTAGCTCATTTCCCCACTCTTATTAAAATCTCACTAGAACCATAAAATCTCAGGATTTAGAAAATAAAGGGATCTTAGAGCTGTAATTGCAGCCCTATTTTTCGTGATACTGTAGCTTTTCATAACTTCTTTGCTCTGATTCTACCACTGATGAAGTGTTTTCCAGTGAGGATGGAAATTGCCCACTTTCTCTCCCCCATCATAAGACATTTAGCTGCATTCAGGTATTATACTTGCCATTTATGTTGAATTTAAAGGGACCTTCAAAAGCATATTTTTAGAATTGAATTATTTATTGTTCTAGCAAGTCTGGTGATTAGGGGACATGATTAACAAAGAGGATCAGCAGGTGGATAGGTCCTAACGTTCACTTCTAAAGCACTCAAAAGACTGGTTAAAACCTGAGGCCCACACAGCCGGAGCCATAGCACAGTGGGGGAGGGCATTTGCCTTGCACATGGCCAACCTGGGTTCCATCCCCAGCATCCCATGTGATCCCCTAAGCACCGCCAGTAGTAATTCCCTGAGTGCAGAGCCAGGATTAATTAATCCCTGAGCATCATGGGGTGTGACCTCAAAAGACCAAAAACAAACCCAGAAAACAACCTGAGACCCAGGGGCTGGAGTGATAGTACAGTGGGTAAGGCGACTGCATTACAAGCAGCCAGCCCAGGTTCCATCCTCGGCATCCCATATGGTCCCCTGAGCACCCCAGGAGAAATTCCTGCATGTAGAGCCAGGTGCAGTAAACCTTGAGCATGATGGGGTGTGATCCCCAAAATCAAACCAAGCCCAAACCAGACAAAACCCTAGAGGCCTTTCGAAACCTGTTCTGGCCGCTCCAGTTCCTAGCTGCTGGGCCGACCTGCCTTTGGCAGAGAACCCCTGGCGGGACGCCAGGATACCACCTTTTCACTGTGCTCTGGTTGCCTTTGATGACCTCACCCAGGGAGTGATACCAACACAGCTAGATACGAAGGACTTGAGCCCCTGGGAACACCCGGTGGCTCAGATTAGTGCCCGAGGTGGGCTTCTGTGGGGAGGGCACTCACCTGGTGGGAGTTGGCTCCTTGGGATTTTGCTCTTGCGGGTGGCCGATGTTCCTCAAATTAGGACACTTGAGAGAAATCTGGTCAGTCCACTGCGTCTGGTTACTGGACTGCTGTTAATACAAGCTCTGCGGGCTGTCCCACTGCAGCTTGGGTGCCTGGCGCTCCAGCCTTTCTTCAGCCCCCGTGTGGGTGCTCTGATTGCTCTCTGCACGGCGGGTTTGGAGCAGTGTGTGTGACAGCCGCTCCTCAGACAGCACGGCAGGGAGAATCTGGAGAGGCGCTGACGCGGGGCCCCTGACTGCTCTCCTGTGTGTGTGGAGGAGCGAGGCGAGTATAGCATGGGCCAGCGGAACTGTCTCCTGTGGTTTCCAGGGCGGTGCTGCTGGGGCACCTCCCTCTCGTTGCAGAAGCTTTGCTCATGTGTCTTACAGAGGCCGGTAGAGTGATAAGACGGCTTTGCCTGAGGGGTGCCCCAGGTTCCATGCCGGCACCCTTGTGGATCCTGGAGTCCCTGAGCACAGAGCCGGGCGGAAGCCCTGAGTGCCCCCGGATGCGGCCCCCAAACCAAGGCCAAATCAACAGGGCCAGATTGAGAGGCTAGCGGGGAGGGCGCTAGCCTTGGGCACAGCTCGCCCGGCTTCTGTCCCTGCCACCCCATATAGTCCCCAAAGCACCACCAGGAGTGGTTCCTGTGCATAGAGCTGGGAGTGAGCCCTGAGGACCACTGAGTGTGGCCCCCAAATAAAAAGAAACGCCAAAACCCAGAATGAAAAAAAAAGGGATTCATTACAAGGATTTATTTTTTGGGGAGGGGTAAGGGGAGGTCACATCTGGCATTGCTCAGGGGTTACTCCTGGTGGTCCTCAGAAGGCTGTATAGGATGCCGGGATTGTACCTGCGCTGCCCTTGCTAGGTCAGTGTTCTCTCTCTGTATCATCATCTAGCCCTGCACGGACCTTCCTTCCTTCCTTCCTTCCTTCCTTCCTTCCTTCCTTCCTTCCTTCCTTCCTTCCTTCCTTCCTTCCTTCCTTCCTTCCTTCCTTCCTTCCTTCCTTCCTTTCCTTCCTTCCTTCCTTCCTTCCTTCCTTCCTTCCTTCCTTCCTTCCTTCCTTCTTCCTTCCTTCCTTCCTTCCTTCCTTCCTCCTCCCCCCTCCCTCCCTCCCTCCCTCCCTCCCTCCCTCCCCCCCTCCCTCCCTCCCCTCCCTCCCCCCCTCCCTCCCTCCTCCCTCCCCTCCCCTCCCTCCCCTCCCTCCCTCCCCTCCCTCCCTCCCTCCCCTCCCTTCCCTCCTCCCCCCCCCCCTTTCCGGCCACGCCCAGGGAGAGGTCTCCAGTACAGAGGCACAGCACAGGGCTTTTCCTTCCGTGGCACTGACTCCAGCATTTCTCCACAGGCAGCAGAAAACGTCACGTTCATCGGGCGGACACACACGCCATTCAGGCCATGGGTGACAAGATTGAAAGTAAACTGTTGGCCAAGAGTGCGAAGGTTAACACGATCCCTGGCTTTGATGGAGTGGTCAAGGTGAGAATCGAGGTCACCCTGACCTCAACCTGGCCTCCGGCCAAAACGTTATCACAAGTGGCAGAGGAAACACACTGCTGCTTCCTACCAGGTTTTTTTTTGTTATTTTTATTTTTTGGGTCACACCCGGCGATGCTCAGGGGTTACTCCTGGCTGTGCACTCAGAAATTACTCCTGGTGGTGCTGGGATGCGGGCATCAAACCTGGGCGGCGGTGCAGGCCGGCCAGTAAGGCAAAAACGCCCTACCCTCCTGGGCTATCGCCCCGGCCCCTGTACCAGGTATTTAAAAGAAAAAATACACCTTGTTCGCACTCACAGTGCAAACCATAGAGTCTGAAGGCTGATGAGCCTTAACTAGCTGGGCTGGGCGTATTCATTCATTGGGAAAAGCCCAATTTTAAAATAAAATCACGTGGGGAAATGACGCAGAGGGGGTGGGGTGTGCTGTAGCCCTGGCTGATCCCTGGCACCACCTGGCCCCTGGGCACCACCTGGCCCTGGGCATCACCTGGCCCCTGGGCATCACCTGGCCCCCTGGCACCACCTGCTTCCTGGGCACCACCTGCCCCTTAGGCACCACCTGGCGCCCTGGGCACCACCTGGCCCCCTGGGCACCACCTGCCCCCTGGGCACCACCTGGCCCCTGGGCACCACCTGCCCCCTGGGCACCACCTGCCCCCTGGGCACCACCTGCCCCTGGGCACCACCTGCTTCCTGGGCACCACCTGGCCCCTGGGCATCACCTGCCCCCTTGGGCACCACCTGGCCCCTGAGCACCACCTGGCCCCCTGGGCACCACCTGGCCCCCTGGGCACCACCTGCCCCCTAGGGCACCACCTGGCCCCTGGGCATCACCTGCCCCCTGGGCACCACCTGGCTCCTTGGCACCACCTGGCCCCTGGGCACCACCTGGCCCCTGGGCATCACCTGGCCCCTGGGCACCACCTGCCCCTTAGGCACCACCTGGCCCCCTGGGCACCACCTGCCCCCTGGCACCACCTGCCCCCTGGGCACCACCTGGCCCTGGGCACCACCTGGCCTCTTGGGCACCTCCTGCCCCCTGGGCACCACCTGGCCCCTGGGTACCACCTGGCCCCCTGGGCACCACCTGGCCCCCTGGGCACCACCTGGCCCCTGGGCACCACCTGGCCCCCTGAGAACCCAGCCGTGAGAGATCTCAAGCACTGCCAGGCGTGGCCCCCAAACCAAACCTCTGGGGCTCGTTTAGTGGCGGTGTCTGGGGAATGCGGAAGCGTGTGGCTCTGTAAACCCACACCGAGCCTCCGTCTGCTTGTGGGCAGGGAGGCGATGTTGGGTGACAAGCAGATCTGGCACCAGCCCTGGCATTGTCCCGTGTGGAGCTGGAGGAGGGACTTTCTGCATCGGCCTTAGGGGAGCCTTGCTGACAACCCGCATAGAATCCGCCGAACTCCTGTGAATTTGAAAAGTAGAAACTAGGGCTTAAAAAAAAACAAAAACCAAGCCCAAACTGCTTATCTTTTGTCTTGTATGCGTTAAATAATTTCTAAAACTTTTCATTTGTTTGAAAACATTTTATATAAATTTTTTTATTGAATCAAAAGTAGTGCAAGAAACCATGAAAAGCTGTTCGCGATTGGGTTTCAGCTGTAAGTCCCAGCACTATCTCTCCACCAGAGCAGGGCTTTAGATGTAAAGGTCCGATAACCTGGGCTGTTTGCCTTCACGCGGCCGACCTGTGTTCGATCCCCGCCATCCCATATGGTCCCCCAGGCACCGCAGGGAGTAATTCCTGAGCGAGGAGCCAGGAGTAACCCCCTGAGCATCGCTGGTGTGACCCCAAAAGCAAAAAAAAAAAAAAAAAAAAAAAAAGATCCGATAACCACAGATAGTGTTCGATATTCAGTGATTTGGTCAAACTTTAACAAACATTCTTAACACCTGCTGTTTGAATTAATTGGTTGACTTGACCTTTGCAGTTTTTTTTTTCTTTAAAGATTCTATCCCCACCATCCCATATGGTCCCTGAAGCACCACCAGGAGTGAGTGACCCCCAGAGCAGAACCAGGAGTAAACCCAAAGCAGTTCCGTGTGACCCAAAAAAGCAAAATACAAAAAAATAGATGATTTTTTCTTTCTTTTCTTTTTTTTTACTTTATTTTATTTATTTATTTATTTATTTATTTATTTATTTATTTGCTTTTTTGGGTCACACCCGGCGATGCTCAGGGGTTACTCCTGGCTCTGCACTCAGGGAATCACTCCTGGCGGTGCTTCGGGGGACCATATGGGTGCCGAGATCAAACCCAGGGCGGCACAGGCCGGCCGTGTGCAAGGCAAACGCCCTACCCGCTGGGCTATCGCTCCGGCCCCTCTTTTTTTACTTTAATGCTAGTTCTATTCCAGGTTTGATTTTAATTCTGATAAAGCCCATGCTTACCTTTCTTTTTTTTATTTTTATTTACTTATTTATTTATTTTTTGCTTTTTGGGTCATACCCGCAATGCTCAGGGGTACTCCAGGCTCTGCACTCAGGAATCACTCCTGGTGGTGCTTGGGGATCATATCATATGGGATGCCGGGGATCAAACCCCGGCCAGCACACATGCAAGGCAAACGCCCTACCCACTGGACCATCCCTCTGGCCCTTATCTTTCTTTTAAATGTGTGAATTTCTAATGCTGTGAGCTCCACCTTCACTTAGAAAGTATACTACTTGTCACCTTTTGTAGTTTAGATTGGTGATTTAAAAATTACATTTGAAAGTATGCATAGAGGTTTCTGATGCAAATAGTGAAAGTTCTTGGAATTCTTTTGCGGTTTTAGCAACTCATTAGCAATGTTTTTGCATTAAAAGAATGTGTGCACTAAACCAAGTTACTTCCATCTTATTTTAAACCTGTAGCCTCTTGAGGTTATATTGCATGCAGCAGACCTGGGTTCAATCCCCAGGGTCCCAAATGGTCTCCCCAAGCACCCCCAGGAGTGATTCCTGAGTGCAGAGCCAGGACTAACCCCTGGGTTTGCCAGGTGTGACCCAAAACAACCCCCAACACACAGTACTCAGATGCTATAAATATAGTTGATTATACAGTGGGTCCAGGTCTGACCGCTGTGTCCAGGCCTGTCCGTCACCCATGTGTGTTGTGTCAGTCCTCTCGAGGCCCCGTCCAGTTGGTGCGGCCCTTGCCCATCTGTTCCCGCTCTCTCCAGCGCACCGTGGCTCGGTCACGTTCCTCTCTGACCCTGTGCGGGCCTTGCCTGGCCTCTCCGTCTCGTGCACACGTTTCTGAGCCGGGCCTGCAGAGGAGCTGGACCCGCTGCCCCGTAACACGGCCCCTGTGCCCTGGGCTTTCCTCAGGCTCTGGCCGTGACTAGATACATGTGGGTGAGATGCTTGCAGTTCCACTGTCCTGTCCTTGGTTTGGACACGGCAAGGGGCCGGAGAGCGTGTTGCCTGGCGGGGGGCTTCCTTCCTTCTTCTGTTCGAACCCACCCGGCTGTCCCATTACCTGATGGCTTTTTTTTTTTTTTTTTTTTTTTGCTTTTTGGGTCACACCAGCGATGCTCAGGGGTTCCCCCTGGCTCTGCACTCAGGAATTACTCCTAGTGCTGCTTAGGGGTCCCTATGGGATGCCGGGATTGAACCCAGGTTGGCTGCATGCAAAGCAAACGCCCTCCCCGCTGTGCTGCCACTCCTCCCCCCATCACCTGTTTTGACTGGATCCCTTTTGGGGTGTTAGATTTGAAATGACCTTTTCAAGTGGCTGTTTGCTCTGGCGCCCGGCTTCCCCAGCGGCACCCCCACTCCTGACACTCACAGGGCTGCACACACACTTGTGTCTAGCACACTTGTGCACTCCCTGGCCACAGGGTGGCTGTGAATTGCTTGCAGTGCCGGGTCCTGGGGGGTTGGTGCTGTCTGAACTGGCGGGTGCATGTGGGGCCCCAGAGTTTGGACTCATGACCATGAGCTGATCACACCCAGCCATGCTCAGGAATTACTCCTGGTGGTGCTCGGGGACCCTCTGGGATGCCGGGATTGAACCTAGGTCGGCTGTGTGCAAGGCAAACCCCCTCCCGCTGTGCTATTGCTCCGGCCCCCTTGATCGAAGCTTTTTAACCCCCAGAGACTGGCTGTCTTTTCCTTGTCAATTCAAAGTTCTGTTCAGTTTGTTTCTTCACTTCAGTCTTCCAGGAAAGCTGCCTGCGGGATGTGACAGGACCGCTGGACGTAGAGCTGTCCGTGGCCTTGGAGCTGTCTGGGCGTAGCTTACGGAGCTTGAGAATAAAACGGCACAAGGCTGAGACTAGGAAGCTCAGTGTGTTTGACAGTTGACTGTTGGAGCTGATTAATAATAGAATTGTAGGGGCTGGAGCCATAGTCCAGTGGGGGAGGATGTTGCCATGCCCATGGCTAACTCAGGCTTGATCAGCCGCATCCCAGGTGGTAACCCCCTGAGCACTGCTGGGTGTGACCCGAAAAGAAAAGGTTTATAGTGTCCAGTGCTTTTCAGGTCTTCAAGAAAATGTTTTGGAGTGAAAATATTCTGTTGTTATTCAAGCAGGTTGACACTAGGTGGATGTCCTTTGAACAGTCTGCCTTTTATAGTAGGAGGACTTAAGTTTTTTTTTGGGGGGGGGTCACAGCAGGCGAGACTCAGGGGTTACTCATGGCTCTTCGCTCAGGAATTACTTCTGGTGGAGCTCGGGGACCATATGGGATGTCGGGATTGAACCTGTGTTGGCCACAAAGCAAGGCAGACGCCCTACCTGCTGTGCTATCACTCTAGGCCCCGACTTAAGCTTCCTGAGGGCTCGCAAGGCAGGCTGATTTTGTGGTACAGTGTAGAACTGTTGGATGTGGGGCAGCTAAAGAATGTTCTGGAAGGTTCCCTCGGCGGAACTACCTCTCTCTCTATGTGCACACCTGTCTAAAACACGTGACCAGGAGCTTGAGCCGTAGCACAGGGGGGAGGGGTTTGCTTTGCATGCTGTCTGCGGCTTCGATCCCTGCGTCCCATAGGTCCCCCGAGCACCACCAGGAGTAACTCCTGAGTTCAGAGCCAGGAGGAACCCCTGAGCATCACCAGGTGTGACCCAAAAGGGGAAACAACACATGAGTGAATAAACACGCTGACACAACAGTGGCGAAGGAATTGGAATTCTCTTCCAACATTCAGCGCCTTCATTCTTCCCAGGCAGTGGGTTTCATAGGCAGAGTTGACTTTTCTCTCAGTCTCTGTGGCAAGCATTTCACTACCCATTTAAAAGAAGAGACGTGTTGAGTTTCCGTCTCTGGAGGCTGCTCACTCTGGCCCTGGCCCACCCCTGGCTGGTCTGTGGAGACACTAATGGTGGTGGGCGTTTGGCAGGTTTAACACTTCCTGAGGGAGGTGACTGAGGGGAAGAATTCTCCCATAACTGTCACTGGCTCCACAAAGACCCTTCAGCTCATCTTGGAAACTACCCACCTTAAGGGGCCTTTTTCATGAATTTTAATCCCTTGAAACGAAATTTTGGAGAATGTTGTAGAGTCAGTGAGAATAGCAAAGGCATGATTAAGCAGTTATTCCTGGTTTTCTTTTTTTTCCCTTGGGGTTGGGGGAGGGAGGATTGGGGGGGGGGTATAGATTTATCTCTGACTTGAAAAAACAATTGTTATTTGGAAAATCTCATTAGCAGATGTGACTGCTTGGAGTTTAAAAAAAAAAGGACTTAAAACTGAGCTCTCAGGTCTGCTTTGAACTTAACAAGCGCCTCTTTGTGGAGCAGACTGCCTAATGAAAGGAAATTAAATTTTTTCTGACAACTTCCCCTGCCAAGCTCCTTATTCAGGGGACGTTATTAGGAACTGAAGACTTTTAAGGAAGATTTTTTTTTATTAGACATAAATGAACCAGTTACAAATATTCCCAACCCCTCTACCCAATCCCTTTTTATTTGGAGGGGGAAGATTTGAGCATGGTTACTGTACATTTTTAAAGTAGGTGCTTAAAAGATCAAACTTTTTACTTTAACATCCTAAAGTTTCAGTCACTCTTGCGAGCTGTTTCCAAATATCACCAATCTTCGTTGTCACCGGCTCATAAAAACTGAATTCAGAAGGAGGCTTTGGATTTAACACCTTTTTAGTTTTTTTCCTTTAGTGCTGTGTGGGGAAACGCGGGTCATCTGTTGGGTGAGTTAATGATCAATTAAAAGGTTTTAATCCAAGAGAGACTTTGGTCCTTTCCGATTCTTGGAAGGACAAACGGCATTTGTTGGTGTTTAGCCGTAACGGATCTTTACATTCAGAATCTCTGGAGAAGCCTTTTCTTTCCTTGCCGTGTTGGAAGCGTTCCCCAACCCACCCTCCTGCCTCCACTTGTTGCTTAGTCGGATTTAGGTAGCAGATGTAACTGGGAAAGATAAAAAGGCACCCGGGAAAGGACCAGGAGGAAAGGGGAAAAGCGCAGTAATGGGCCGTAAGAGAAATTTGGGGCGGGCCGCGGCGATGGACAGTTCCTTGAAGATACTAGAAATCTACTTTTTTAAACACTTTCTAAAGCCTGTTGTGCTCAGCCCAGACATAGCAAACCCACTCCCTCTGCTGACGGGATCCTGGAAAACAGGCGTTTAAGCAGCGCAGAGAGCAAGCAGCCGGCTGCGGACGAGCTTTAATGGTCCGGTTTACGATTCGGTACTGATTGTAAACATCCCAATTCTGCCATTAAATCTCAGCCACTGCCCCCGATCCCTCGGCAGTTGTGGGCCGTGCTTCCTGTCAGGCTCATTCCAGACGGCTTTGAGCTTCTTAATATAATAATGATGAGGTAGAATTTACATTCCACTTATGGTATTAATTTTTACATTTCTCGGAATGAAAGGAGTTAGAAGGTTGTAAAATTGAGCATTAAACGAATCCAAGGAGACAGTAGTACAATATATGACCGCCCTGAAGACATTGTGTGCTGGCCGATGGGATTAATGTTGGCTCTCATTTCCTGCTCTTACAGGATGCAGACGAAGCTGTCAGAATCGCAAGGGAAATTGGTAAGTTCTTAAATTAAGTTGGGTCGAGTTTCGGTCTTGCTGCAGAGATGGCCAAGTAAAGCGTAATAAGTAATTCTCATAGAACAAAGGCTAGTTTAATTATTGTTGGCTTCAGGGGCTTGTTGCTCCCCAAGAATCCATCGGTCGAATCACGGTATTCCACTAACATGAACTTTAGGGATTAATTGGACTGTCATGATAACTTTTTTATATAAGATGAAATAACTTTCTCATTAAGGGAAGACAGCTTGAGGTTTTTTTTTTTTTTTTGAGATTAGATAGCATGCACATTTCTATGTATGTCGTTGAATACAGCTACTAAAGTTAAGGACATAGGATTCAGTTGGGAGGCTGTGTTGGACCAGGATCTTTTCAGGTGTTGTTTTGTTTGTGGCCATGCCCAGCCTTGCTGGCAGCTTACTCCTGGCTCTTGGATCAGGGATCGCACGAGGCGAAGCTCAGGAGACCATCTAGGGTGCTAAGCAGTGAACCCAGGTTGCTGCACTCAAGGCCTGACCGGCTGGACTGTTGTTCAGGCCCCGCTTTTCAATTTGTTCTTGTTTTTTTTTTTTTGGCCACACCTGGCTCTGCACTGAGGAATTACTCCTGGCGGTGCTCCAGGGACCATGTGGAGTGCTAGGAATCGACGCATTGTACCTGCTCTACTGCCTGTCGATCCCTCACTTCTGATCAGTTTTGAGCCTTTCCTCTGGTGTTAGTTCTCACGTGATCTTGGTAGGCGGCAAGAGGGAGTGAGGGAGAGCTGTGTGTTCTCCATTGAGCCGAGAGCCAGGAAGGATGTCGGCACGGCTGTTTGCCTGACTGGGGTGTGACTGCAGGCGCTGGGCCTTCAAACACTTCCTTTCTTTTTTAATTTTTTGGTGAACATTATTTGAAAAATTAAACTGGGATTTAGAAAATTGTTCACAGTCCAGTTGTTTCCAGGTACTCAATATTTGAACCGCTGTCCCAGCACCAATGTCCCGACTCTGACACACATTCCTGCTCCTCATGACGACTTCTGTTTGGATTTTCAGTGTCTGTCATTAAGGAAATGCATAAAGGCACAGTTTTCTCTGGAATCAGCAGTGCTGTTGTAGAGCCATGCTATTGTAAAGCTCAGACTTTTGCATACAGCTCACAGATCATGCACCTGCGGGTTGGCCGTCCTCGTGTGCCGTTTCCTGGCTTCCTGGAGCATTCCCAGCCCAGACTTGCCGCATCCTGCCCTGACATTCCTGTAGTTCTGACTCACAGTAAGATCCAGTGTTCAGACTCCAGTGCATTTGGAGAGCTTTTGATTTGGCTTTTGATTGGAGTTTGCGTAGCTGAGTCCTACATAGCCACTATCTGACTGACACGACCGTGTCCGGGGGCTTTCCTTGGCAGCAGGGATTGTCGGCTAGTCGAGCAGGTCTTTCTCTCGAGATGGAAAAGCTTTTCGCCAGTTGCATCCTCTGCATCTTCGTCTCTCTCTTGGGCCTGGTTGAATGGCGTGTGTTGCGCTCCCTGTTAGGTGCTTCTGCTGTTTGTTTGAGTGAAACTCTCTCGTATTGGTGATAGGTTTGGGTTTAAGATGAGGCCCAGGAAGAAGTTTGCTGGCTGCAATGGCTCGTCTTCATCAGGAGCCGCTTTTGCCCTAACATCGCTGTTTCCAGGGAACACTTGCTGGAGGGCTTAGTCATTTGGGCTCATGGAACTAATTTGTGGTCCTGTCCTTTGAAAAAAGTCAGGCGTGGCCATGCGGTTTCGAACGTCCAGCATTCCGCAGCTCCTCAGAGGCACGTAACATACTGGCTAGCTTGGGAGGTTTCCCCCAACATCACTTCATTTTATTCAGCTGCATACGTCTCAAATTCAGAAGTCGTTTCTCTAGCTCTAGTTTAGATAGTTATTGTCCTCTACGTAGCAAGATGTGATAGTGCTAAGACGAGAACAGTGCGTCCACCAAAAGAACACAGTACCTGGAGATGTTTAGAGACAGGAACAGAGCTGAGAAGAACAGTTGGACCGTACCGTTTGTTTCCTTTTGCAGAAGAGCTGCGGCCGCACCGTTTGCTTCTCCTGTCTGAGTCTCCTCAGTCTCTGGCTTGATCAGTTAATCTTGGGGCAGGGGAGGGGCTGGGGGCGCTGACCTGTTCTCTGAGGTTGCTTCTGAATTCAGTCTGTGGGGCTGACTTTTCTCTTGGGGCACAGAGTTTCCAGCGCCTTCCCCTTAGCTGTCCTTGTTCTTTTCCAAATGACCCTGCTCATTTGTGGAATAAGTGATCCGAACAGGCCGTTAAGTATGAGCATGCTGGTGTTTGGCTGATAATAAAAAGGAAAGCCATAACATTTGGGGTGAAGTAAAACATAATAAAGAACGGGGGTCATCAGCTTTAGAGAGCCTTGGGAATTTCCCTGAAAACCTTCTGAATCACCAAAGAAACGGCACGTAAAGCCCCCTCAGCTGCCGTGGAGGAAATACAATGGCGCCTGTTTTCCTGCTTGGTTTGGTGAGGCTCGAGTTTTGCTCCCCACTACTTTGAGATACATCATCACGTTTTCAAGGACTGCCATGGGGTTTCCCAACATCTCTGTGCGTTTCCCAACAATTCTCACAGATGAATTGATTCCCTGGGCCCAGAATTGTGCTCAAGCGATGAGTCTCTGCATTGGTGAGGTCCTGCGGGTGTCCTACCTGGCCGCCACCTTCCCTGCCTGGGCTGTTCCTTTCTGGGACAGAATCGGGGTCTTTCATGTGTTTCCTCCTCGGTGGCTTTTCACTTCTCTTCTGAAAACAGGATCGCGCTCTGCCAAAGGAACATTGTAGGGTCAGGCGCCCTTTACATAACAGTACCCTTGTTGGGCACCCCACGCTGGCCCTTGGTGAGTGTCGTTTCTAATGCTAATTCCTGGGTTAATTATTTTCCTTTGCACTTAAGAAACCTGAAGCTTCCGGAGGGTCAGTAACTTGCTCCTGGTTGCAGTGCTGCTGAGTGGTGGATGGATCGGACTAAAATTCAGATTTCTTCAGCTCTGCAGGCCGTGGGTGTTTCTGTGTACTGGGCTGAACTAGTGAGGTGAGGGTTGAGAGCTGAGAGTTGGGTCACTCCGTGGAAGGACGGTGAGGCCCTGCGCTCCTGAGCTGTGTCACGGTAGAGAAGTCCGGGGCCTCTCCTGCTGGACACCTGAGGGAACCAGTGAAGATCCGCCGCCTCTGCCCGGCCAGTCTCGTCTCTGCCCTCCTCTGGGTTTCCCTTCGGACCGCTCCAAGTTTGGAGATTCAGGGCTGCCGGAACCACTTTATTTTTAACCTCTGAACCATACCCCAGGAGCCTTTGCGGGCTTTGCTCTCCATCAAAGTTTGATCTTTTTTTTTTTTTTGTTGGGGGCGGGTACTGGAGCGATAGCCCAGCGGGTAGGGCGTTTGCCTTGCACGCAGCCTGTGCCGGCCTGGGTTTGATCCCCGGCATCCCATATAGTCCCCGAGCACTACCAGGAGTAATTCCTGAGTGCAGAGCATCGCCGGGTGTGACCCAAAAAAAGCAAAAAAAGTTTGATCTTTTTTAACCAGCCAAGGCTCCTTTTCAGGCAGCTCAGCCAAAATCGATTCTTAAAAGCCAAGGAGGTAGTAAACCCCCTTTAACGACGTTCAGCGATGAAGATTCGCTCCCTTTCCTGTCTTGCTCATCATTGCAAATCACGCCTCGTTTTTTAAGTGGAATATTTTTGACCCCAAGGGGGGTACAGGCCTCGTGCCTGTCTTTGCCGGAGCTTCAGCAGCTGAGTGGTGGTGACTGCCGCCCTGGTCTCTCCCTCCCCCTGTC
Source organism: Cryptotis parvus (assembly GCA_021461705.1). Taxonomy (NCBI): domain Eukaryota; kingdom Metazoa; phylum Chordata; class Mammalia; order Eulipotyphla; family Soricidae; genus Cryptotis; species Cryptotis parvus. Next base: position 44,615 of record JAJIBD010010389.1, on the reverse strand, counting down.
ATCCCATTGTCAGCCCCTCAATGGGAACTGTCAGTTCCCCTCCCCACCCACCCCGCCCTCTTCAGGGCCAGCAGTCTCCTCCGATCTCCCATTGTCCGCTCAGGGGCTCCGCCATTGTTTCTCCCCTGCTTGAACACTTCAAAGCCATTCTTCACATAGCAGCCAGCGTGCTAGCTTCAACCCTAAATAACCACACGCCCCTCACGCCCCACCCAGAGCTGCTGTAGTCTTTTCCTTTGCATGCAGATAAAATTCTTGCTCCGTCCACAGACCCTCATCTTCATTTGGCTCCTGCCTTCCTCCCCAGGCTCGCTCTGTTCCTCCATGGCTCTCGCCCACAGACCCAGCTTTCTTGCTTCCTTGAAGCGCACAGAGCTCCAGGGCGCGGAATAACATTCTGTGGCCAGGGGTCAGGAACTTGGCATATTTCACGTCGGTGGTGCCTTGCCGCCTTTCGTAGCTTCGTTTCGCAGACAAGGTGCTCTGATGTGTTTGATCTGTTTATGCTTGATCCGGAAGCCTCAGCAGAGCTTTGCTTGCAGGCCAGGCCTTGGCGGTCGCGCGAGCCTCTGCATTTGGTTCTGTGCTGAGAGACCACATGATGCTGGGGCCCAAAGGCGTCAGCGTTCCCATGGCGGAACGTGCATCTGCCCTTTGCGCCATCCCAGCCCAGCACTTGTGACTTTGGGGGACGTTTTCCCCCTGTTTGTTAATTTGTTTTCAAAATATTGTTTTTCCCCACGCACAGTGTTTGGGAAGAACTTTACTGTGTGTAAACTTAGCTGCTCATCTCTTAATCTTCCTTTGGGACAGTCAAAGTATACTGTAGGTGTCAGCAGTTATCTTACTAGTTGCTTCGCTAGGGGCCGGAGAGATAGCACAGAGGGTGGGCGCTTGCCTGTGCTCAGCCAACCCTGGTTCCATCCCTGGCCCTGGCACTGCATATGGTTCTCTGAGCCTCGTGGGGAGTGATCCAGAGTGATCCTGAGCACAGAGCTGGGAGTCACCGAGCACCACTGGGTGTCTCTCCTCAGAAACAAACAAACAAGGCCCCAAGGCCAGTAAAAAGCCTACAATCATGTTATTAGATTGCTGTTTATTATCTGTGTATGATTCTATCACCTCAGGTGAAGCGCTGCATAGTAAGTGAGCAGCTGGCCCATCCGTGTGCTGAGTCTGATAAACACGCACCTCGGTGTGACCCCAGACGCCACCAAGGCATTGCCCGGTACTGTCACTCCAGTGACGTGCCCTCTGAGTCCGTCTTCAGCCTCCCGCCCCAGAGGCACCTTATTCCAAAGCTTTTGCTTCTTTAAACTTTATGTTCAGGTTGTATGATTACTCCATGTGTCCAGGGTCCTTGAATATGCAGGGTTTCGAGTTTGATCACCAGCCATGGCCTGGGAGCGTGGCTGGGAGTGGTGGCCTTGGGCTCCCCCAGGTTGCCAGGGAAGAGCCCTTGACAAATGCAGCAATGAAGAAATTGGTTTTAAAAAAGAGAGATAAAATTTAGATTCCATAGAGACGCAGCCTTTCAAAGTGGACCAAGGGTGGGAGAGAGCTCAGTGGGCTGGACACAGGCTTTGTACTTGGTTGCTCAGGTTTGATTCTTGGCATCCAACTGTGTCCTGAGCCACAGGCCTGGAGAGGCCTGAGTACCGCTGGGGGGAGGCACCCACTAGAGTGAAGCAACTCTTTGGGACTCTGGAGCATCTTTACAAGGTTGTAGAGCCGACACCGTTGACTAACTGCAGAACCTTTTCAGCTCCTCTGAAAGAGATTCTGTACTCGTCAACATTTCCGACTGTTGAGTAATTTTACGTTTAACCTTTTGAGGAAGGCCCCAAATTTCTGCAGTAAGCAGAATTATTTCACACGCGTCAGTACAAATACTGTATCCATGCCTGAGGGGGGAAAGTGGTAGCTCTCTGCAGCAGGTATGGCAGAGGGATGGAGAATACTTCCCAGTTCGTGTTCCTTATAACAGACTCACTTGGAGTCCAGAGAGAAGAATGAAATGAAAATGAGGGGGTTAGAGTGGTAGTACAGTGGGTAGGGAGTTTGCCTTGCACGTGGCCGACTTGGTTCTATCCCCAGCCTCCCTATATGGCCCCTGCGCTGCCAGGAGTGATCCCTGAGTGCAGAGCCAGGAGTAATCCCTGAGCACTACCAGGAGTAATTCCTGAGTGCAGAGCCAGGAGTGACCTCTGAACAATGCTGAGTGTGAATCCCCGCCCCCAAATCCCCAGATTTCTTGGCCAAGCCTTGAACTATCTATTTCATGCTCCTTAGAAATATTTTCGCACCTTGTATCTGACTGTTTGCACTTGTCAGAGAGCGGCCCAGAGGGTTGGGCAATACTTTTTTGCATGTGGGTGTCACAGGCTTGAGCCCTGGTGCTGGGTAGTCCTGAGCCGCAGGGGGTGACTCAAGCGCTGCTGCAGGGATGTCAGGGGTGGACTAAACCCAGAAAACATAAAGGAGATTTGAAGACTCCCTTGGGAAAATACTGCGAGATATTTACCTTCATCACTAACTTCCCTCCTCTTCTGTACTTTACAGTTTAGGCTACAGTAAAAATCCCATCTTCTAGGGAGATTCCTAGGAAGGGGGCCTCAGGGGGCTGAGAGGTGGCTCGCGCTGAGCAGACCCTTTGCCTGCAGGAGATCCTGGCTCAGACCCCGTGGCCCCCTGAGCACGGCCTGGGTGTTTCCTGAGCAGTGAACTGGGAGTGGCTGTTACCAAACCCCAGAACCTCCGGCTATGAACCCCGGCCCTCAAAATTCAAAAGAAAACGGCAAAGAAATGCCACAGGGAAGGTTATGTTGAAGGAAATGATGTGAAAAGTGAAACTCAGGAGAGGTCAGGCTTTATACAGCTGTGGTTTCCTGGTCTGCGGCGAAGGTTCTCGGAGACGGTCCAGCGTGGCCCGGACCCTTTCCGACCACGGTGCACTATTCCCTGTACCCACAGCTTCTCCCCGGGGACGGCAGCGAATGTTTCGGTTTGGCCCGTCTGCTCAGCACTTTCTGACCTCCCCTTTCTCCCGCAACCAGCCCTTCCTCTTGCTCTTGTTTCTCAGCTGTCCTAGCTGCATGTCTTGCCGGGTTTGCTCTTGCACCGTTGCAAAGGGCTGTGCTGAATGTTCGGGTGATGATGTCACACCACCGAGCCTTGGTTTTTGTTAGGAGCATGGCTTGGCTGCCCGTCTGGGGGCAGAGCTGGGAAGCTGATGTCCTTTATCTGCTTGCGAAGAGGGAAAGAGGGAGACAAGGTAGATTTTATCTAAAAGGCATTGCCTTTCTTTGCCAAAATGAATAGTTCTGTATGTTGGCTTCATTCGCCGGGGGTTATGTCTGTCATACTGGTTTATTTATATTTACGTGATGGCCAGTCTAGGAAGGGAGTTTTCTTTAGAGTTTCCTTTACAGACAGTTCTTGTTTCTGGTCAGTAAAGAGTTTCTGTTTCCTCCGTCCCAAATATATTTTGTTTGCATTTGGGCCACACTGGGGCGAATCTGAGGGCTCACTCCTGGCTCTGCACTCAGGAATTATTCTTGGCGTTGCTTGAGGGACTATATGGGATGCGGGGATTGAACCCGGATCGGCCTCGTATAAGGCACGCCCCCTCGCCGCTGTGTTGTTTCTTTGGTCTCACCTTCACAATTTTGTTATTTTTTCCAACCTTTTTCGTTGTCTGGCTGCTTGGGGTGGAGGCAGAGAGAGAGGCTCCTTTCTTGGTCCTGATCGTGTGGATGAACAGTCTCATGGTTAAGTACCAGAGTGGCTGTAGCTTTTCATGGGCTGTTCAGATGAAGTCTAGGGAGTTTTTCTCTTCCTGCTTTGCTAAACGTGGTGGTGTCATATTTTATCAAAGGGCTTTTTTTCTTCACTTGCTAATTGGTCTAATTGGTCATTTGCTTCTTAGCCTCTTGATCGCACTAATTGGCTTTTGGATGTTGAACCAGCCTTGAATACTTGGAATTAGGCCGACATAGTTGTGCCGCCCCATTCAATTCTTACAGGGTTCGTTCTTTTCGTTCATTATTTTCCTTCTTCTTTCCTTCCTTTTTTTCTTTGTCTTTCTGTCTTTCCTTCCTTTAAATTTTTTTTTAATCACACCTGGTGATGCTTAGAGTTTACTCCTGACTCTGAACTCAGGAATTACTCTGGTGGTGCTCAAGGGACCCTATGGGAAGCCAGGGATCAAACCGGGTTGGCCGCATGCAAGGCAAATGTCCTCCCCACTGTGCTGTCGCTCTGGCCCCTCTTTTCAGTCATTTTTAGTAATTCTGTCTCTCTGTGTGTGTTTGGGTTACTTCTGACTCTGTGCTCAGGAATTACTCCAGCAGGGCTCCAGAGACCATGTGAGATACCAGGGTTCGAACTCCGGTTGGCCTTGCAAGGCAAGTGCCCTATCTGCTGTATTGTTGCTCTCGTCCCGTGGAGTTTTATTTCTTACTTTACGAATGTTTTCTATTTTTCTCATGTTCAGTTTTCCTTCAGAGTCTCTCCAGTGTATACAGGACTTAGAATAGCCATGCTTTGGAAACATATATGTACTTTTATTGTGATTCTGGTGATAGCTGACGGTGCTCTGGTTCCGCTCCAGTGAGGAGCTTAGCATCCTGGCAGGACTTGGGGGCCTGAGGTGTCCCAGATCAAACCCGGGGTTCTGGCACACAAAGCGATGGCCCTTGAGCTCCTCCCAGCCTGGAATATGCCTGAACCCAGGAAACAGATCCAGCTCCACGGCAGACCCAGGTCCAAACCCGGCACCCGCTCTGGTCCCCCGCCCCATGAGGGAGGGATTCCCGAGCCCAGAGCCGGCAGTTAGCCCTGAGCACTGTCTGGTGTGGTCCTTGCCCCCTCCCCAATAAAAGAACGAGGGTACAGGATCCCCTATGTAGCCGTACAGCATTTCTGAACCAGAACCTAAAGTGGGGAAACAGTGGGGAAATTCACACTGTGCCATATTCTATACAGCGATCATCTTGGATTGTAAAGACTGCTGTCGAGGGAGTCCCCCCACAAAGCCCCCAAAGGCAAGGGCTGGCTGCAGGGCACGTGCCTCTGGGTTTCATCCAGGCACTGAAGTGGGGGAAAGGGCACGGCAGCCTTGGCAGGAGAGAGTAAAGGGGCGAGACAGAGGCGGCCCTGCTTTCATCCGGGATTTCCTTCCTGGCTGTTGGCTCCCCCCCACCCAGCCCGACTCTGTTCTTTTGTTTTCTCTCTTGAGGCCCCATTTTCAGGCGAGTGTTGTGCACCTATGGCCGCCTGTTTTCGAAATAGCTCCTGCTTCCTTTCGGCTTTGAACCTTTCCTTTAGGAAGCCGGTGCTTGGGGATCTTGCATGATCCCCGACACCAGCAGTGTGGAAGTCAGGGATTTGCATTTGTTTTCCAGCTCTGCTATGTTTGTTTCTGGGCTTTATTTAGAAATTGGCCTCTGATGGTTGGGCTTTTAACCCCATGGTTCCTTTTCAGGACACTATTTTCATAGACAATTCGATCGTTGGAGAGTCAAAGAGGAATAATGGTTTTGAGTTTTGTTTCTTCCAGGGTTCAGACATAGCACGGTGGGCTGGACAGCACAGGGCGCTTGTCTTGCATGCACCTGACCCAGGTTCCATCCCCCGCATCCCATACAGTCTCCCGAGCACCGCCAGGAGTAATTCCTGATTGTAGAGCCAGGAGTAGCCCCTGAGCATCGCCAGGTGCCTCCTCAAATGAAGCAAAAGAAACATAGCTGTGTCTGCCTTTGGGACACTATTGTGTTCCAGTGGATTTTTTGGGGGGGGTTGGGGAGGGGGACAGATATTTCCCTGCTCTCCCCCTCCCTGACTCTAACAGCGTCATTGTCCTTTGTTGGCGCCTCTTCGTCGGAGATGAGATGGAGTTAGTGGCTGCAGCTCAGTCCATAACCGCGCTGGGGCGCCTCGTCCAGTGGGGCTGCTCGCCGTTCTGGGGCGCCGAGTGGCCTTGTATCCTTGCGTTGCACAGCGCCATTCTCTCAGTGCCCTGGTGTGTGGCTCTTCTTTTCTGAGCATACAGTAATTTATTGGGGAAGAGGGGCCCGCCCCAGCTCTGCTCAGGGTCGGTCACATGTGGTGGAGTAATTGAACCCGGGTTGCCCATGTTCAAGTCAGCTGCCTTCTCCATCATCTTGTCGCTCCGACCCATCTTTGGTTCCTCCTTGTGTTTGGTCCTAGGCTGGAACCTGGGACCTCTTTTGTCTAAGAGTTGATCAGACAAGAGTCTAATTAGGCATGCAAAGCTCTTGATTCCTTTCGACTTGGAACCTTTCCTTTAGGAAAGCTCCCCCACGGGCGCTACAAACATCACAACGTTAAAAGTAGATCTAGTTCGCGATCCCTTAAGAAGCCCATCGCAGTTAGAGTGAGTCTTGGTGGCTTTTGAAAGTAGGAGTTCGTGGGCTTTTTCTGCACGCCCTAGCTGGAGTCAAGTGCTTAATTAGATCAGCCCAGGGGCGGAGCGATAGTCCAGCGGGGAGGGCATTTGCCTCTGCGCGGCCCATCCGGTTTTTATCCCGGCACCCCATATGGTCTCCCAAGCACCACCAGGAGTAATTCCTGAGTGAAGAGTCAGTAGTAACCCCTGAGTATCACCGGGTGTGACCCAAAAAGAAAAAAAAAAAAAAAAAATTAGATCAACCCAGGCCAGGACGTGCCCTTGCTCACCTACTTACTGCATGCACGTTGCATTCACACACACATGACACACAGCACACACACACAGAGGACACACACATGCACAGCACCCATGCACTTGACGCACAGCACACGTGTATGCTCATGACATAGCACACATGCAAATACGTGTACATAAACTCACACATATACGTACACATGACATTGCACACATGCTCACATGACACAGCACACACATGCTCACATGTGTACACATGCTCTCATACATGTTGCACATATGACACATCACAGGTGCGCAGATACATGCACACACATGACAGCACACATACAAACACATCTACACACTCATATGTATACACCATGCACTCATGCATGCACACATGACAAGAACATATGCAATCACATGCACATATTCACATGTACACACATGACAGCACAGTGCACACACATACTCACATGACACAACACACATGCACGCACACTCATACTCAGATGACACAACACACATGCATGCACATACACTCACATGTACACACATGCACGCATGACACAGCACATATGCACTCACACATGCACACACAGTCACACATGACACACAGCACACACACAAACACACACGTCCACAGACATGCACGTACACCTGCATGCGCCTCTTCTTGCTCCAGAGAGGATCGTGGAGTGTGTTGGCTCCGTCTCCTCTTCTCGGAGGCGCTCTCAGCGAGGACAGCAACCAGCTCTCCCGATGAATCTCTGCGTGCGGCCGATGCTGGCGGCCATCCCGAGCCTCTCCCAGGCGCTCAGTCCGTGTAACTAAGGCCCACGTAGGTTTTTAGCCTCTTCCTCAACATGTGAACTCAGGCTGTCGCTTTGTCTTGGTGCTCCTCACTAGTCATGACCCTGTTGAGCGGGTGGCAGCGGCTGTGGGCCCCAGCGAGGCGGCTCCTCTCTGGCCCAGCCTGATGACAGAGCCCAGCTTGGGTGGCCCCACATCGAGTCTGTTCTTGCTGATCAAAGCTGTGGTAGCTCCCCATGACCTCTCAGATGACAGTCTCGAGTGATAAATCAGCCAACTAAGGAGAGGAATTTAACCTGTTGTCTGCGGAACACTCCCCCCTCCCCGCTGCTCCTTAGTGCTCCTTAATTCAGCTCGTATCTTTGTTTGGCTCATGTCATAGCCTCTTCTGCTTTTGCCTAACAGTTGATTTTCTTAGCTTCTGATTAATTGCTTGGAAAGGTACATTTATCAACACAGGCATCCTTTGCTTTTTAAGTGACCAAATCACAAGCTCGTTATTGAGAGAGCGAGAGAGAGAGAGAGAGAGAGAGAGAGAGAGAGAAAGAGAGAATCACAGCACCTAACGTGTTAAAACTAAAACACCCAAACCAACCAAACAGCCTCCCCCGAAGCCAATCCACTGTTCTTTTCCCAAGTCTCAAAAAAGAACTTTTAAATAAATTATTGTCTTCTGCGTTATTGAGCATGTGGTCAGTTGTCATGTTCATGCATCCAAATGATCAAAGTCTGAACTTGTGTCTAATCCTTCCCTGCTGTTAGGGTACCCAGTCATGATCAAGGCCTCAGCGGGCGGTGGCGGGAAAGGCATGCGGATCGCTTGGGATGATGAAGAGACCAGGTGAGACGCTGTCCGAAATGCACTTCAGATGAAAATTGCAGTTACCAGAGTTTCATTAAACTGACAAGTAAACAGATACCCAGGAACATAATGGAGTAATTACAGTCACCATCTCATTTTTGACTCTTTCAGGTGGGAAGACACGTGAAGGGCGTACAAAGCTTACATATTTCCATGATGATTACAACCTATAGGAAGGCTTTCACTGAGGGTTGCTTTTTAGTTCTAGTCTTGCAAGTATTATTACTATTTTTTTCCTAGGGCCATGATCAAAAGTGAAAAATGACTAACATTAGGGTTTTTTTTGTTTTTGTTTTTTTGCCTTTTGGATCACACCTAGCGATGCTCAGGAGTTACTTCAGGCTCTTTGCTCAGGAATTACTCCTAGCAGTGCTTGGGGACCTTATATGGGGTGCCGGACATCTAACCCGGTTGGCGCGCATACAAGGCAACCACTCTACCCGCTGTGCTATCGCTCCGGCCCGGGTGTGTGATTCTGAACCTTCACTTGTCTTCCCGTTCATCATCGATTTGCTCGAGCGGGCACCAGTAACATCTCCATACGTCCTGTCACATGCTAGTGTATCCCAAGGGCACCTGCTTGCTCCAGGAACATAAAGAGCCTCAAACCATTCCTTCAGGTCCTGGGAATGAGGTCTATAATTGTTACTGGTTTTTGGCATATCAAATTCGACAAGGGTAGCTTGCCAGGCTCTGCCACGGGTGGGATAGTCTCGGTAGTAGGTAGGCTCTCAGTTCGTGCATTTTAAATAAAAGCCCAGCATGCCTCAGCGGCTTGTCTCGATGATTTGGAGAGAAGAGACTTTTTGGGGAAAAGCCCGAGCCCCAGTACACTGCCAGGTTTGTGCTGCGTGATGTTTCGGCCTGGTAACCTGCTAGGTCGGTGCTGGTTCGGGGGTGGCAGTGAGGACAGTCCCTCCTCTCCTGTTGCCCAGCTGTCCCAGCACTTTTTCTCCAGTAATTCATTCATCCAAATAGTTAATTTTGAGTCCTCGCATCCTTTTTCCGCAAGTCTCTGGCAGAAATCGGAAATGGTTGATATGGAAGTCTTTGACTACAAAGCTAACACAGAAATCCGGTCCCAAGGTGATCAAGAAAGGAGATGATTTGGGCCGAGTGATAGCACAGCGGGGAGGGCATTTTCCTTGCACGCCGCTGACCTGGGTTTAATCTCCAGCATCCCATCTGGTCCCCTGAGCACTGCCAGGAATAATTTCTGAGTGTAGAGCTGGGAGTAACCCCCTGAGCATCGCCAGGTGTGACCCAAAAGCCAAAACAATAAAAAAAAAAAGAAAAGAAAAGAAAAAGAAAGGTGATGGTTGTGCACAGGCGGGTCAGTATTGAGGTGGGTTCTGGGGCAGCGCCCAGCTGTGCTCAGGGTTTACTCCCTGGCTCTGCACTCCAGGGGTCTCCTGGCATTGCTCAGGGCCTGTATGTGGTGCTGGGGACTGAAGCCAGGTCCGCTGTGTGCAAGGCAAGCACCTTGCCCTCGGAATGTCTGCGACCCCCAAGGCAGTGTAGGGGGTAGTAGCTAGAGGTGCTCAGGGGCTACTCCTGCTTAGTGCTCGGTGCTGCTCCTTGGAGCTGGTGGGACCGTGAGGTGGTGGGCGGCAACCTGCGCCCCCATCTAGACCGCTAGCCCTGCTGCCCGTTAGGCCTCTCCCGGCTCCCCTTGGGCCGGTGGTTTTGCCTCTTGGAGAAAATTGTTTCCCAAGGCTCTTGTTTGTTTGCTTGCGCATCAGAACGTCTGTGGAGAGGGGTTGGGGTGTGGGATGGGCGCGGGCTCGAGGTGCCGTCCACGCTAGCCGCTGGAGAAGCAGGGCCGGCCTCTCCTCTCCCGCCTCGCCCTGACGCCAGCAGGCACAAGGCCGTTGCACGGATGGCGGTGTGTGTTGAGAACCCCCTGTGGAGCCAGTCCACATATTTGTTGCATTCCAGAAATAATAGCACTTCGCCCCTCCCTGGAGCTCTCGTACGTGCTCAGGGGTGCTGATCTTTGACTTTCTGGATCCTGAGGCTGGGGATGAGGCCCCAGTGGTGGAACGTGGCCCTGGCGCGCCAGAGGACCTGGGTGTTAGGCCCCGAGCTCCACTCGGTGTGGCCCTGTGCAGAAAGGTTTACATGTGAGCCCAGAGTCATAGAAATTTAGAGGAGGTTGATGAACGGGACTGGGGACTGGGAAAAGTCTCGTTTCTCACCCTAGCCTCTGACCAAAGTGATGCAGCGTGTTCTTGGATCTGGGCCATGACTGTGGCAATCGTGGGAGGCGTGTGACTCGTCCCCATCGGGGGCCTCATGTGCAGCCTCGTAGGACCCTCGTAGGCTGCTTAGTTGACTTCCTGCTCATTCACAAGGTGCCAGATGGTCTTGTCTCATTGTGCTTTTTAAAAAACATTTTTTTCTTATTAAATCTTTTTTTTTTCTTTTTTGGGTCACACCCGGTGATGCTCAGGGGTTACTCCTGGCTCTGCACTCAGGAATTACTCCTGGCGGTGCTTGGGGGTCCATATGGGATGCTGGGGATCGAACCCGGCCGGCTGCGTGCAAGGCAACGCCCTCTACCTGCTGGGCTATCGCTCCGGCCCCTTATTAAATCATTTTGATTAGTTCTATTTGTTTGTTTTCGGACCACACCTGGCGATGCTCAGGGTTTACTCCTGGCAGTGCTCCAGGGACCTGCTCCAGGGGTGCTGGGAATCAAACCTGGGTCGGCTGCATGCAAAGCAAACGCCCTCCCGCTGTGCTGCTGCTCCGGCGCCCTTTTGGGACCTGTGCGTCGGCGCTTTCCTGTGCAGTTTCTCTCTCAGGCACTTAGGCATCGTGTTGCCGGGTCTTCTCTCCCTATGCGTTTCTGTCATTTCAAGCCTCATTTTTGACCTGTGTGAAGAGTTTCTGTGTTGCGTGGTTCTGTGGCAGGAACTTTGGGTCCAGAAACTCAGCTCTGGCCGGAGGACCAGTGGCCCACACCCAGGCGATTCGTGGTCTCTAGCGGAAGGCAGAGGAGAAGAGACAGGGGTGGGGGCTGTGGGAGGGAGCCCCGAGCGTTGGCCTTGTCCCGGGGCTCATGGCTGGCGCTGGAGGCTTCAAGAAGGATCCGTGGGACCTGGGCGAAGAGAAGAGGAGCTGTAGGACTTAGAGGGTTCAGCCAAGCGAGATGAGGAGCGGTCGGAAGGTTTCTGCTTGGGAACCAGGCTCAGGGCTGCTCAGGGCCCGCGCAGCTGGTGGCACGGTCCTGTGGTCCTGGCGCCGATGTTGGGCCCTTTAATGCCCCCTGTTGTCTCTCTGGCCCGGTGGGGGCGTTGGGGAGTAGAGAAGTCACAGCTTTCGTGATTTCCTCCTTACTGCGCTCTTCGGTAGAGGACACTTCGTATGCACGTATGGAAATCAGAGCGACCTTCTCCGTTTGTCTCGGGCAGACGCACCTGCTGCCAAGAACGTGTGACTTAGGTTTTCAGAGGCTGCTCGGGGCCAGAGAGAGAGAGAGAGAGAGAGCAGGGAGCGGGCCCGAGCTGGCCTTGCATGTGGCCGCCCAGGTTGGCTCCCCCACGCCCCATGGTTCCCTAAATTTGGCTGCTTCCCACCCCCAAAGGCTCAGTCCACGCCTCTGTGGGTGACGATGGGTTGGGCTGCTGAGTGCAGGGATCGGGGCCCCTTTGGGAAACTGCTGCCAAGCCTGTGAGGAAAAAAAAAACTGTGACGGCGGCTCTGGCACTAGCGGGCAGAGGTGGGAAGAAGGCGTTTGGTGCTGCCACGGGCAGCCCGGACTCGCCACGACGGGATGGAGTGAGTGAGCACGAAACCACTCCAGCCACGGTTTGTCGCGTGTTTTGTTGCTCGAATCTCTGCTTGTGAGGCAGAGGCTGCAACAAGGCTTTCTTTGAAGATCACTTTAGAAATGCCGAGGGGTTAAGGCTGGAGCGTGAGGCCTTTCGCCTCCCAGACGCGGGCCCGTGTTAACTGAGTTCCCCTCCCAGACACAGGCCCGTGTTAACTGGAGTTCCCTCCCAGACACAGGCCCGTGTTAACTGAGTTCCCCTCCCAGACACGGGCCCGTGTTAACTGAGTTCCCCTCCCAGACGCAGGCCCGTGTTAACTGAGTTCCCCTCCCAGACGCAGGCCCGTGTTAACTGAGTTCCCCTCCCAGACACAGGCCCGTGTTAACTGAGTTCCCCTCCCAGACTGGGCCCGTGTTAACTGAGTTCCCCCTCCCAGACTGGGCCCGTGTTAACTGAGTTCCCCTCCCAGACTGGGCCCGTGTTAACTGAGTTCCCCCTCCCAGACACAGGCCCGTGTTAACTGAGTTCCCCTCCCAGACTGGGCCCGTGTTAACTGAGTTCCCCTCCCAGACACAGGCCCGTGTTAACTGAGTTCCCCTCCCAGACACAGGCCTGTGTTAACTGAGTCCCCCTGTGCTCGGTGGCTACTCTCTGTCGCTCGGGGGGGGTCTTTTGGATTGTAGAAACTCACCTGTCTGTATATACTTCTGTGTGTATGTTGCCTCTGTGTGTGTGTTGTGTGTGTGTGTGCAAATGTGGGGCGCATGGTTACATAAGCATAATACATATTTTCACACAATCTTTTTTTTTAATTTGTATATTGTTTACTGGGCCACCCCCAGCTGGGCTCCAGCGCTCCCAGGGTGCCTCTCTGGAAGCTGCATTGTGGGATCTGGCGGTGGTAGGGGCGAGACCCAGGGACCGAACTCAGGCCTGTGCCTCCTCTGGGCCCTACCCCCAGTCCGCACAATCCATTGTCTCGGGCTTTGTCTCTGGATGGGGCTGTTTAGCCTTGCCCATGGACAGCTCCTTCCGTGGTGGTGTCCGCTCCCCCCCACACCAGGAAGGGCAGCCTGGACACAGCTGACCATCAGCTCTCGGGGCGCTGGCGCTCCAGGATCTAGTCTGTGAAGTCACCCAAGGTGCTCTTGCCCCCGTATCTTCGCACAGGGGCCTCAGAGTAGCTGTTCTCCCTCACGAGGGAGAGGCGAGATGCTTAGAGCATCTGGGCAGAGGGGCAGGGCTGAGCGTCATGAGCTGGAGCCGTTGCTTTGCAGGCAGAGACCCCGGTTCCATCTCATAGTCTCCCGAGCATCAGGCCTGGAGTAGTAGCAGGGCAGGGTCCAAAAAATAAAACAAACAAATTACGAAAGAGTAATTACGAAACAAATTACCAACCACCAGGAGTAGCAGCGTCTGCTGTGGTCCAGACCTAAGAAAGCAAACAGACGAGAGCGTGCCATCACGCAGTAATAAGGTAGAATCTCGAGGCTTGTGGGCAGCAGACCCGGCCTTTGAAAGGCTCACGCCTGCCTTCTGCTCCGGCTCCAGATGGAAGTGGCTGTTTCAGAGCCTCACCCGCCACCCCAAGCTTTGATGCTGGCAGGGCAGTTTCTATTGGATTTCTTTTTAGTCTGCTACTAAATATTCCCCTGGCACATGGTTTCATGATTAGCAAATACTGACTGACTGGAATTTTCGACCGAGTGTAACGTCATGTTCTTAATTCATATTTTCATTAACTCCGAAATACACTGGTAATGTTTCCAACTTGATACTTTGTTTGTTTGTTTGTTTTTCTGGTGGTCTTGGTTTGACTGCAGTATGGGACTTCTCCGTTATTACGGCGGAGACAACCTGTAAAGTGTTCTGTTTTTCCTTCGTGAATCATTGTATCCCGTCTAATAAAAAGCCAGTTCTATGGTATGGAAAACAGGGATTCATTGTACTGTAGTTTCTTTGAGGTTTCTGTCTCCCTGAGAACTGGCGTCCGTTCCTCTAAATCAAAAACGTAATGGAAGACGAGGAAAACTGATACCTTTCCCTGAGAACCCTGAGAAAGAGGAATGTTTGCAATAAGCTTTGAAATTTATCTTCCACTCAGTGTTTATTTGCAAAGTTGTAATTTTTTAAGCACAGTCACAAACGAGCTATTTCTAATATTCCGATTCACAAATGAAAGGGTTGGAAGAAGTTTAACGTTGTGCATTAAATAAAGGGGTTGAATGTGAAGATTTGGTGGGGGGGTTTAGAAACTGCAGTTGCATGTGAAATAAATGTTAGATTCTGGATATAATGGATGGAAAGTCATATTCTTGGGTTTGGGGAGCCAAGCTTGAGTTTGTAATAGATTGACAGAACACATTTCATAGTGTATAAATTTAGTAATTTTATTGTATAAGAATAGAGATTTCAATTTTTAGGCATAAAATGTAAAAAAAATCATTAAATTTATGTTTAAAAAATTGTACATTTTCAAGGCCAGAGCGATCGTACAGCCAGAGCGAAGGTAGGGTGTTGCCTTGTCATAGCTAAGCTGGCTTCAGTCTCTGTCATCCCATACAATTCTCTGAGCACAGCCAGGAGTAATTCCTGAGTTCAAGCCAAGAGCAAGCCCTGTATATTGTAAGGTGTATTATCCAAAAGAAAAAAACAATTGACCGTTTTCAGTTAATCGGTAGCTTTGAGGTGCTTTAAAGACGTTTGCTAAAGTCGCAGTGTGTGTACAGGAGGCTGCATTTAAGGGCGTGTGTCTGAGAAACTGGAGAGTCCCTCAGTCAGGACACAGATCTCTCCTTTTCACTGAGTGTCTTTGAGAGTGTCTGATCCAGGGACTACGCCCAGCAGTGCTCAGGGACTGTACCTGGCGTGTGCTCAGGAGTGACCCCTGCTGATGCTTGGGGGAACATGTGGTACAGAGGATCGAAGTGGGGTTGCCGCAGGCAGGCATATCTCGGGCTGTCTCCCGCTTTCTTTTTTTTTTTTTTTTTTCACACCCGGCAATACTCAAGGGTTACTCCTGGTTCTTCGCTTAGGAATTACTGCTGTTGGTGCTAAGGGGGCAATTGGGATGCCGGGGATTGTACCTGGTCAGCCGTGTACAAGGCAACCCCCCCCCATGCTGGACTCTCGCTCCAGCCCTGGCATGTTTCATTTTAACACTTGTGCAAAAGTACTGGTGTTCCCCTTTTTATTATTTTTTTTCTTTTTTGGGCCACACTCTGCTATGCTCGAATTGCTCCTGGCTCTGCACTCAGGAATTACTCCTGGCGGTGCTCATGGGACCATATGGGATGCCGGGGATTGAACCTGGGTCGGCCGCATGCAAGGCAAATGCCCTCCCCACTGTGCTGTCGCTCCGGCCCCTCTCTATTTTGGGAGGGGAAACCCTGGCAGTGTAGAGACTTGCTCCTGGCCCTGTGCTCAGGAACCACTCCTGGTGGGGACCGTATGGGATGCCAGGGGGCACGTCAGGCTCTGTGCTCAGGAACCACTCCTGGTGGGGACCGTATGGGATGCCAGGGAGCACGTCAGGCTCTGTGCTCAGGAACCACTCCTGGTGGGGACCGTATGGGATGCCAGGGAGCACGTCAGGCTCTGTGCTCAGGAACCACTCCTGGTGGGGACCGTATGGGATGCCAGGGAGCACCTCAAGGCTGGGGCTGTGCTCAGGAACCACTACGCTGCTGGCTGGACCGTATGGGATGCCAGGGGCACGTCTAGGCTCTGTGCTCAGGAACCACTCCTGGTGGGGACCGTATGGAGATGCCAGGGAGCGCGTTCCAGGTGCTCTGTGCTGAGGAACCGCTGCCTGGGCCAAAGTTAATGGAGCTGTCCACGGTCAAGTGGCTGTTTCTGTGCTTTTCAGAAGCACGACTCATTTTGTTTATTTTGGGGACCATATGGGATGCTCAGGGAGCCGTCAGGCTCTGTGCTCAGGAACCACTGGAAACTGAGGCTTGAACCGTATGGGCTGCCAGGCGATGCCCTCCCAGCTGGCCATCGCTCTGGCCCCGGAAGAAACCCTCTCTTCAGTTTTATTTATGTATTTCTTTTACTCAGTTTTTTTGGGGGTTTATCTGGTGGTGTTCCGGGGGACCCAGTGGTGCTGGGGACTGAACCGGGCCTCTGCGCCCAGTGTGCGTCGGCCCTTTGCGTCATCTCCCTCACCTGCACTAAGTGCGTCATCGGTGTTCCCATCTACACGGCCCTGTTGTCTTTGCTGAGAGTATTCTGTTTCCCTTTACAGGGATGGGTTTAGATTTTCATCTCAAGAAGCTGCTTCTAGTTTTGGCGATGACAGACTACTAATAGAAAAATTTATTGATAACCCTCGTCACATAGAAATCCAGGTAGGTACAACTTAATGTGTTTCCTAATTATTATGGTTTTTGGATACTGTCACCCCTTCTTGGTGGTGGGAAATGCCGCTGGTGAAGGGATGGGTATTGGAGCGGTGTATGGCTGAGTGTATGGCTGAAAGTCCAGTGATGAACAACTTTGTAACTGTATCTCAATGAGTCAGTTAAACAAGGACTGAAGAAGAAAGAAAAATAAATCACCTCTCGGGGGCTGGAGCGATAGCCCAGTGGGTAGGGCGTTTGCCTTGCACGCAGTTGGCCTCTGCTGGCCTGGGTTTGATCCCGGCATCCCATATGGTCCCCCAAGCACCGACAGGAGTAATTCCTGAGTGCAGAGCCAGGAGTAGCCCCTGAGCATTGCTGGGTGTGACCCAAAAAAAGGCAAAAAAAAAAAAATCACCTCTTATTGGACATTTTTTTCTCCCTTCTGTTTTGAATGATTGTCCTGCTATGTTTAAAATAAAAAGAAATAGTATGAAAGGATAAGTACGTCGAATGGTAGGTCAGATGAAGATTTTATTATATTTTTATTTACTCATCTTTGGGTTTGGGGACATACTGGCTATGCTCAGGGGATGCTCTGCACTCAGGAATTACTCTTTTTTTTTTTTTTTTTGCTTTTTGGGTCACACCCGGCGATGCTCAGGGGTTACTCCTGGCTCTTTGCTCAGGAATTACTCCTGGCAGTGCTTGGGGACCATATGGGATGCCGGGGATCGAACCCAGGCCAGCATAGGCTGGCAGCGTGTAAGGCAAACACCCTACCCGCTGGGCTATCGCTCCGGCCCCTCAGGAATTACTCTTGGCGGTGCTCGGGGGACCCTGTGGGATGCTGGGGATCGAACCCTGGTTGGCTGTGTTCAAGGTAAATTCCCTTGATTATCGCTCTGAACCCAGATAAATATTTTCTTTTCTTTTATTTATTTATTTTTTGGCTTTTTTTGGGTCCTACCCGCGACACTCGGGGTTATTCCTGGCTCTTCACTCAGGAATCACTTCTGTGGAGCTTGGGGGACCATATGGGATGCCCGGGATCAAACCTGGGTTGGCTGTGTGCAAGGCAAACACCCTACCCAATCTACTATCACTCGGGCCCCATCAGATAAATATTTTAGTTAAGCTGCTAAAGTATGGCAGGAATCAACATTTTTGGAAAAACAAAAGAGGGTCTCTGACGTGATACAGAGGAAGATGGTGTTGGCTGAGGCTTTCTGTCAGGATTCACTTAGAGCTGATTTTACTTACCACGGCCACAGAATTGGCGCTTGCCACTGAAACTGAAGCTGAATATGTATTAGAAATCAGATGGTGCCTATAAGGCAGATGCGTCCTTACCTTCCAAAACTCTCCCCTCTGCTCACAATGTGACCAGTTGGCTCCGGAGAGTGGCCTTTGACCTGCCTCAGCTTCCCCCTGCTGTCCCAGCTTCTCCTGTAGAGGGGTAGGGAGCTGTGCTCAGCCCACAGAGCTGCCCCGACCAGTGCAGGCCGGATGATAGGCCATTGACTGTCTTGTCGGGGCTCAGGGCCGGAGAGGCAGGAAGGGCCACTGTGATCAAATCCACACAGCACTCACGGCTGGAGTTTATCTCTGTGGGCTTCATTCCGTGGTACCTGGCATTCCGGCCGGTTTACTCTGTGGGCTTCATTCCTGGTACAGCCTACGGCTGGTTTATCTCGTGGGCTTCATCCATGGTACCCGGCATTCACGGCTAGAGTTTACGGCTGTGTGCCTTGTACCGTGGTACCAAGCACTCATGACTGGAGTTTACCACCGAGTGCCTCGTTCCATGGTACCCAGCACTCACAGCTGTGTTTACCACCGGTGCCTCATTCCATGATACCCAGCACTCACGACTGGAGTGTACCACCGAGTGCCTCGTTCCGTGGTACCCAGCACTCATGACTGGAGTGTACCACCGAGTGCCTCGTTCCGTGGTACCCAGCACTCATGACTGGAGTGTACCACCGAGTGCCTTGTTCCGTGATACCCAGCACTCACAGCTGGAGTTTAACACCGAGTGCCTCGTTCCGTGGTACCCAGCACTCCACAGCTGTAGTTTACCAACGAGTGCCTCGTTCCGTGGTACCCAACACTCATGGCTGGAGTTTGCACTGAGTGCCTCGTTCCGTGGTACCTAGCACTCACAACTGGAGTTTACCATTGTGAACCTCATTCCGTGATTTTAGAGAAGCACAAACTTGATTTGAAGGAGGCATCAACTATTTCATATTGGGAAATATTTAATTTATTTTTTTTAAATTTTTTTATTTTTACAATTACAAAGATATACAATTAAAAAAGTTCATATTTGGGTTTTGGTCATACAGTGTTCCAGCACCCATCCGCCACCGGTGCCCATCTCCCACCAATAGTGGGAAAAATTTAATATTTCTGAGCATTCTCGCTCATCATCCTTGTTACTTGGAGACAGCTGTTTTCGTGTTCTTGTTAAGTGGAATAGAAAAGCTTGAGTGCTGTAACGATTAACAACTTTCCTGGAACGAGAGTGGTAGTGTAGTGGGTAGGGCGTTGGCCTGGCCTTGGAAGTCTGCCAGGAGTCATCCCTGAGCAGAGCTGGGTGTGGCCCCAAAACAAAATTTTTTATACCCTTGGACTGGAGAGACAGTACAGCAGGCAGGACTTTTGCCTTGGATGTGGCTGACTTGGCTTTGATCCCTGGCATCTTATATGGTGTCTTGAGCCCCACCAGGAATGATCCGGAGTGAGCACAGAGTCAGGCGTATCTCCTGAGCATCGCTGGTGTGGCCCCCAAACAAAAGTCATTTCCCCCTACAGTTTGCTTTGGTGGTGGTGCCTTTCTACAGTTTGCCTTTGGTGGTAATGCTCACGGGACTTGGGGGTCACGGACACCAACACGAGGGTCCAGAGACTGCTAGGACCATCCCAGAGGTGCTTGGGTACCACCAGGTGCTCGGGGACCCCAGGGCTGCACGCCTGGGGTGTTTGGGACCAGGTAGTGGGGATTTGAACTCAGGTGCTGTCACATGCGAAGGTCGCACTGCTGAGTGCTGGGCGCTGTCCAGGTCCCGGCGCAGTGTGAGCAGACGCCCTTCTTGCCGCCCCTCCCAGTCCTAGGGGCCAGAGTCTGTCCATCTGCATCTCCTTCCTGAGTTTCTCTTGTCCTGAATATTGAATTCTTGAAACTTTTTTTTTTTTTTTGCTTTTTTTTGGGTCACACCAGGCAATGCTCAGGGGTTTCTCCTGGCTCTGCACTCAGGAATTACTCCTGGCGGTGCTCGGGGGACCATATGGGATGCCGAAGATCGAACCTGGGCCAGCATGGGCCTGCTGCGTGCAAGGCAAACGCCCTACCCTTGGGCTATCGCTCGGCCCTGAATTCTTGAAACTTTGGCGGATCATTTCTAAGAATTAATTTTGTGTGATCAAATGTGTTATATATTACTGTGCCTGTTTTGGTTTAACTCCCCCCCCCGTAGTGTGTGCTGTTTATAATGCAAGAGGGAATGCAGTGACTTACCCAGGGCAGAGTCTCACTCTGCTGAGCTAAAATCAATGCAGAGTCTGTGGTTTCCAGAGCAGCGATTGTTGATATGGATATCGTGTGTGTGTTTAAGTAACGCACACCTACGCTGGCGTCCTGAAACGGACGAGCGCCACGGCACCAGCCAGGCATTCTGTGCAGAAAGCGGCGAGGGGCCTCTCGGGGTCTCCCGTTTTAGCTGCTACAATAATGTGTTAAAGTTGTATTTCAGATCAACAGTGTGATTTTACGACTGAAAGTATATTCCAAACAGATTTGGGACAGGTTTTTTTTCAATTAACCTTCACCATCATTTACCCAAGATTTAAGTTGTACTGGGTGTTATATCATCTGGCTGCCCTCCCTCGTTCCCCGTACTGCAGATGGAAAAATAACCATACCTGTCAAGTTCCGGCATCTCATCACCTCCCTGTAACTAAAACAAAGCCAGGAAGGGGAATAACATCGCTGCTGCCGCAGGGTGTAAAGAAACATGGTCATGTGATATGTCTGCTGACGGTGAGGAGCCACCGGCTTCCTCATGCTGCTGATGTCTCAAACCCGGGTTCCCCCTCAGCATGCGGCTAAGGCCTCACAGAAGTGCATGGTTGAGGTGCGCTTTTACCCACCGTGTTGGCCATGAACCTGAGAATGTTCTTTGCCCTTTTTTTTTTTTTATACTTTTTACTTTTTGGGTCACACCCGGCAATGCTCAGGGGTTTCTCCTGGCTCTGCACTCAGGAATTACTCCTGGTGGTGCTCGGGGGGACCATATGGGATGCCGGGATCGAACCCAGGCCACAGGGTGGTCGCGTGCAAGGCAAATGCCCTACCCACTGGGCTATCGCTCTGGCCCCTTCTTTGCCTTTTCTATGACATTTGGGTGCTCCTGTTTTGGGGCCACACCCAGCAGTGCTCAGGAGCTGCTCCTGACTCTGTGCTCATTCCGGTGGTGCTGGGCTCAGTCCTTTCAGTCTTTGGTCCAAGAGAGTGTGAACATGTTTGGGCATGTGCTAGCGGGCCGCGAGCAGGTGTGAGGGCGTTGAGATTGCACTAGTGTGTCCGAGCGAGTGTAAGCGTGTTCGAGGCATGTGGTACTGTGTGAGTGTGACCTAGTATGTGCTAGCGTGTGCCAGCGTGTCCGAGCATATGTTAGTGAGCGTGAGTGTGGTAGAGCATGTGCTAGCGTGTGTGAACATGTGTGGGTGTGCCCGAGCATGTCCGGGGCATGTGCTTTGGGAGCCTGGTGGTGCCCGGAGGCGGGGAGGCCCGGGGACTGCCCCCTCTCATGGCTGTTGTCCCCAGGTGTTAGCTGACAAACATGGGAGTGCTCTGTGGCTCAATGAGAGAGAGTGCTCCATCCAGAGAAGAAACCAGAAGGTGGTGGAGGAAGCGCCCAGGTGAGCCTCTGGCAGCCAAGTGGCAGCCGTGCGCCGGCCAGGGCTGTGGGAGGGACCGAAACCCGGGTCCCGGCTCTCCTTGGAGGGGGCTGTGGGGGGGTCCGAGCGGCTCACCCTCCATCTGGGCCGAGCTGCAGTGCAGTCACGTGGTGGCTTGCAGCCTTCCATCCAGTGGTCTGTGGGCCCTGGGCTTTGTAAACACCTTGGCTTGTCGGAGCTGCCCCGTGAGCCCTCGCCTGTGTCTCTCATCCGGACTCTGCCCTCTGGGTGCTCGTGATATTTGCATGGGGTTTTGGTATTCTCTTCATTCTTAAAGAGGTCCCAATTTGGAATAAGGAGATAGTACAGTGGGCAGGCGACTTGCCTTGCATTTAGCCCACCTAGATTCGATCCCTGGTACCAAATAGGGTCCCCTGAACCCCTCTAGGAGTGGGCCCTGAGCACAGAGTCAGCCCTGAGTGACGCCAAGTGTGTGTCTGCCCCCAGGTGAGAAATAGTTCAACAGGCTGAACTCACGCTTTGCATGCAGGAGGCCTGGGTTTGGTTCCTGACGTGACATCATCTTTCAAACACTGTCACGTGTAGCTCCAAAACTAGAAAATAAACAACAGAAAAGTCCCCGATGGCTTGTATGTGGTTGTCCATATCTCCGTGCCAGACTCGAACCCCAGGCCCGTGCGAAGACCACACTGCGCCCTGCCCTGTGGCTGGACAGGTGCCGAGGGACGCGGCCGGTTGGAGTTTTATTCATTCATTCATTCATTCATTCATTCATTCATTCATTCATTCATTCATTCATTCATTTATCTATTTATTTATCTATCTATCTGTTTATTTATTTAAGTTTTTCCTTTTTTGGGTCACACCTGGAGACACTCATGGGTTGCTTCTGACTCTTCTGGCTCAGGAATTACCCCGATGGTGCTCAGGGGACCCTATGGGATGCTGGGATGGAGCCCAGGTTGGCCACGTGCCAGGCAAAAGCCCTCCCTGCTCTCCTGTCGCTCCAGCCTCAGTGCTGTTAAGTCTGAGCGTGAGACCAATGGTCATACCCATGCCAAGCAGTAACAATTTCTCTGTTGCTGACTTGATTCAGGTTTAAAATGTTTGTTTCTGTGCTTGCAGCATTTTCCTGGATCCCGAGGCCGCGGAGAGCAATGGGAGAACAGGCCGTCGCTCTGGCCAAAGCCGTGAAGTATTGCTCAGCGGGCACTGTCGAAGTTCCTCGTGGACTCCAAGAAGAATTTTTACTTCTTGGAAATGAACACGAGACTCCAGGTAGCAGGAGCGCCCTCTCCGTGCCCCTGCTCCGGGTTGCTGTTACTAGTCCACATGTTCATTTTATGATGTTAGAAAACCGCCCCTGGAACTGTGACGTGGCGATGTCCTGTTTGAATCTCAGGTTCACTAATTCATTAACGTGTATTCTTTTTTTGTGGGATGGGGGACACCTGGCGATGTTGAGGGGTTGCTCCTGGCTCTGCACTCAGGAATTACTCTGGCGGGGCTCAGGAGATCCTATGGGGAGTGGACCTGGGTTGGCCTCGTGCAAGGCAGCATGCTCCCTGCTGTGCTGTTGCTCTGGTCCCCTGAATGTCCGTTTCACTTAATGGTCTTCTGTGGCACTTTCTGCTCTACGTCGGGAATTTCGCTCTGGCTGGTTTTCTTGAACCCTCTGGAGCTAGAGGTTCAAGGGCCCTTAAGAGAAAGTGCTACAGCAGTGACAACCGGAGCGGAGTTCTTCCTGGGAAGGGGCCCTGGGCCACCCTTGGGAGTGGCTCTTGGAGCTTGTGCTCTGGGCTGTGTGTGTGGGGTGGGGTGGGGTGGGGGGCGGGGGACTTCCTGTTCCCAGGCAGGATTGTGCTGGTACCTGGGCTTTCACCGGCTGCTTCCTTTCCTGCCTTCCCTTTTCTCACTGCCCGGAATGTGACCGGCCCGGCAGTGTGCTCTGGGCCTTAGCTCCAGTACTGTCCCTTGTGCCCTCTCCAGACCTTGACACCAAGGGGAATGACCGACAGTGCCTGATTTCTCCTCTCAGGCCTGTGTTTCCTCTAGTTTCGCAGTCTCCCCCTTTGTGGACCTGCCTCAGTTTCTGTGGGCAAAAGACTTGTTTCTGGGGTTTCTCTGGGCATCCGGCTTATTTCTGGGTTTCTCTGGGCATCCGGCTTGTTTCTGGGTTTCTCCGGGCATCTGGATTGTTTCTTGCTACATGTGGGTTGCATTCGTTTCCGGGGCTGCTGTGACTAATGATCACAAACTGGAAAAGATTTTTTTCCCCCTATCAAACCAAGAGGAACAGCTTCACCCCTGTTGAGGAGAGCGCGATCGCGAGACCAGGTGTCGGCTACACACTGGGTCTGTGCTCTGCGGTAGGGCTCCTGCCGCCTCACTAAAACTCTGGAATTTAAAGCATAGAAGAGAAACCAACAGAAAGCTCCCATGTAACGCAGGTAGTTTTGCTTCTCTCGCTCTAACGGTTACCCTCGAGCGTGAGCTCAGGAACATCTGGGCCCTCCCAAGTTTACAGCACCGCAGCCCATACGGACCGAAATGTACAGCTGTAGAGGAAGGGAGAAAGGCTTTGGGGTTTTGGTGCACACTGGAATATCATACAGCTCTCAAAAAGATGGAACCTTGCAGGGTGTTGCGATGTGCTGGCGTGGAGGCGTGTGGTATTGGAAGCAAGTGGGAGGAGGATGGATCGCTAGGCTGTCACTTTCGTCGGTGTGTACATACGCCACGGGGAAGGGGATGGACAAGACAGACCCTTGACTTGGAGGCACAAAACTGTGTCAGATAAATGGGTGGGGATGAGGAATGGAAGAGGTGGGCTGGAAGGACAGTCGCGGAGTCTCGGCCACATGGCGGGGGCTAAAAGTATCACAAAGTCAGGAACATCAGGTTACCCTGCTGTGACCTTGTTTCTGAAGTATAGTGAAAAGTCTCGGCTGGAGCCATAGGACGGCAGGGAGGGCATTTATTTGCCTTGCATGTCGCCAGCCCAGGTTTTATCCCGGCATCCATATCTCCCAAGCCACGCCAGGAGTAATTCCTGAGTGCAGAGCCAGGAGTAACCCTGAGCATCGTTAGGTGAACCCCCCCCCCCAAAAATTTCTCTCTGTGTGTGTGTGTGTGTTTGTTGTGTAATACATACATACATATATACACATATGTATAAAACTCAAAGATTTTGTTTGTTTTTGTAATTCCCTGAGCACAGAGCCAGACGTAAGCCCTGCCTGGTGTGGCCTAACTCTTCCCCCCGGCCCTAATATCTATTTGTAGAGTTTGTGCAGATACTAAGTCAGTAGTTGTTCAAAACTTATGATACATCATTTCAAATCACTTTTGGTCTGTCTGGAGTCTGTCGCTCTGAATATCTTTAGAAGCCATAATTTGTATTTTGGAGATTAATTTGATTTGGATTAAGAATTTTTGCAACTAAGTGTGACTGATTGGATAATTAGCTGGGAAATCATGTTTTTTTGATTAAAATGAAGACTTGGTTATGTCACGGAAGAGAATAATAGCTTGTAATATGATACTGAAGGCAATTTGAGGGGGGAAAAATTTGGTGTTATGTCAGACCCAACAGATTCCAGATCATTTTTCTGGGGCATTTCTCAGAATGTGGAGAAGTAACGAATAGCATTTGTATGGCGCTTTTTGATTGCCTTGTTTGATTATTTACTTTTGGTTCCTTGATCTCAACTCAGTAGCTTCTTTATAGCTTTCCTATGCTGGTTTTTGGGTGCTTCTCTCCAAAAGTTGATCCCGGTCCAAAAATGTTCTGTGCAGCCATGCGCCTGTGCTTGCGTTGGGAGAGGGCGTCTCCACACCTCGTGGTACTCCACATTTATTGCTGCTTCTGCTCAGGGGTCACTCGTGGCTTTCCTGGGCAGGGGCGCATGAGTGTTGCAGAGGCCCAAACCCCGGCTGACCCGAGGCGGGGCGTGGTGGCCCACCCCTCTGCTCTCTCTCCAGCCCCAGAAAGTGTGCAGGATTCGTTCTGAAGGCTCTTTCTTAATGGGGGGGCACACGTCCAGTGATGCTCAGAGGTTTCTCCGCACTCAGGAATCACTCCTGGTGGTCTTGGGGGACTCTAGGGGGTGCCCAGGGGTTGGAAGCTGGGTCAGCCGTGTGCAAGGCATGTGCTATACTGTCTCTCCAGCCCCAGGGGGCTGCATTTAAACATGCCTTGGATGGCTTGCACAGAAATTATATATGTTCCCTCCAAAGGAGGCTACAGAGGAGCTTCAGGAAAACAAACCCAAGCTCAGACAGTTTCACTGAGGGGCAGGGAGACGGCTCCAAGGGTGTCGCGCCACGCTTTTGGTGTTGGAGCCTCAGAATCTGCCCGTCGCCCCATTGCCCTGCAGGCACTGTGGGATGTGACCCCCTGGGTGTCGGCTCCACAGCTGCAAACCACAACCTTGAACAGAATCTCACGTGTGAGACCTGCCTGCCAGTTCCGTGTAGTTTCCTCTGTGCTCTGACGGCGTTTGCGATTCCCACTTAAGGGTCTCTTTTTCCCTTCCCTCTCACTCGGACATTCCATCACGGACGTTTGCCCGGGGCTTCCAAGATGGGGGCTCGGAGCAGGAGCCTGTAGGAAGAGCTGCAGCTTCCAGAGCCTTGGAAAGTTCCCCCTGCACGTTCCAGAAACTTCTGAGAACGCATAGACGAATCAGGGTTCCTTTTAATAGTAGACTTTCTTGCCTTCAAATTTCTTTACTAACCTTAAATTATAACACTCAAGGCGCATTCACCATCTTCTTTCTCTTCTCAGATATACATTGTCTCTAAT
The DNA here is from genome assembly GCA_021461705.1 of Cryptotis parvus. Taxonomy (NCBI): domain Eukaryota; kingdom Metazoa; phylum Chordata; class Mammalia; order Eulipotyphla; family Soricidae; genus Cryptotis; species Cryptotis parvus. Next base: position 18,442 of record JAJIBD010010389.1, on the reverse strand, counting down.
TAGTGTTTCAAGCTTGAGCCAGGAGGACTATAATTTTCTTCTTCTTTTCTTTGAAATTTCCTGATGGAATTGTCACTTTTTGTACATTTTTTTTTTGAGGGGGGGTGTTTGGGGCTACACCTGGTGATACTTAGAGCTTACCCCTGGCTCTGTATTAAGGGCTGATTCTTGGCTCTGCACTCAGGGGCTTATTCCTGGCTCTACACTCAGGGGATCACTCCTGGCATTGCTTGGGGGACCATGTGGATGTTGGGGATTGAACCCATGTCAGTTGCGTGCAAAGCAAGCGTCTTACTTATTGAACTATCTCTTTGGCCCCAACTTGTACATTTTTCTTGGTGAAAGACCTTGAAGGGGCGCCAGTCACTGCTGCTGAGTGCATCTCAGCAAGGTTTGAAGTAGCTAGTATTGCTGTCCCTGGAGGAGCTGCGGTGCGTGGCGGCGGCGGAGGGCTGTGTGTCTGCCCTGGGTTCGGGTGGCTGGTTCGGTTCAGTCCAGTTGGCAGTCCCGCGTGGGCAGGCGCCCTCTCTCTCCTTCATGTGCTGGCATCAATTCTGTCCAACCACCTCAGTGGTGCTCAGGCTTTACTCCTGGCTCTGTGCTCAGGGATCACTCCCAGTAGGCTGGGGGGACCATTTTGGGGTGCTGGGGATCAAACCCAGGCCAGCTGCGTAGCGGGCAGGTACCTTAGCCTCCCTCCAACCCAGCTTGCTTTATTCTCGAGAATAGCAGAACTGGTCTCTACCAAAATAATCTCATTGAAATGCTATCCAAAAGTACAATATTCTTTGTAATTTTGCCTGAATAATTTGTTTCTTATTTATTGAATGATAACATGAAGAATTAGTAATACTTGGCCAAAAGGGAAAAAAAATCCAGACAGTCTCAAAGAGCAGAGAAGTAGCTCTTTATTAAGGGTACGCAGGCTGGGTGGAGTTCTGGCGAGAGAGAAGTCCGGATGTGGAAAATGGAGGCCCTCATGGAGTGGGGGGGTCTTCTGGCTTGTTGCAAGGCTCTGCTGGGGTGGCGGGCCAGGGCTAGAACCCGCCATCCCTCCTGGGCACCTCATGAGCGGCTGGGCACAGGGAGAGCCAGTAGCAGCTCTGCCCCATGTCTGTGAGGTCTCTAAACCGGCATACCTGAGCGGATTTAAAAAAGACTAAACTCCATCCCAGCAGACCAGCCTATCACAGCCCGGCTCGCGTGGCCGCGCGCAGTTCATCAATAAGCGCTGGACTTAGAGATGACTACAAGAGTATGCTACCTGCGGCAGAGCCTGGCAAGCTACCTGTGTCGTATTTGATATGCCAAATACCAGTAACAATTATAGACCTCATTCCCATGACCTGATGGAATGGTTTGCGGCTCTTTATGTTCCTGGAGCAAGCAGATGCCCTTGGGCTCTACTAGCATGAGACAGGACATATGGAGATGTTACTGGTGCCCGCTAGAGCAAATCGATGATGAACGGGAAGATAGTGATACAGTGATATGCAAGCTGGGGGCGCTTAGGGGCCCGGGCTCTGTGCTCGCGGTGGGGTGTAGTCACTCAGCGTATTAGAACCCTGACGTTTAGTACTCCTGTAACCATGTTGCCTAAACCAAGATAAAAGAGTCAGTTATTTTTAGAAAGAAATAAAAGTAGCTCTCTGTGCCACATTGTGATCACATCGTTTCTTTTTTCTTCTGCAGAGCTACTGGCGGAATTCTATACTGACCTAACCGTTACTACCTTCATTTTCATGAATTTTGAATCAGATCATTTCACCGGTTTACCTGTTGGCGTTTCCCCCCAGTGTGTTGTTCTTATCAAGTAGTGTAGTCACTGATTTCCCCCTTTCGGGGGTGGGGTTGGGAGTGGAGGACTCGGACCCAGGCCTGACACATGCTAGACAAAGGGTCGGCTGGAGCCGCTTCTCCAGAGCCCATGAGTGGCTCTTTATGTGGCCATTTCCACTTGTGCGAGTAGAATCGGCTGAAATACGGGCTGTTACAGCTTAGTTTTGTTATCAGGACCTGCAGCTTCAGTGTTGGGGGCTGCGCCTAGTGGTTACCAGGGACTGAACTCAGGGCAAGTGCGTGCCGGGTGCGTGCTCCTGGGACGGACAGATCGGCGTGGAACGTGCTTGGATTGTACACACTTGATCTGCCTTTGTTCCCTGGAACCATATAACATTCTCTGACCACGCCAGGAATGATTCTTGAGCAGAGATAGGAGTAAGCCCTGAGCACTGCTGGGTGCTGGCTCCAAATCCAAAACCAACAAAACTTGTTCTCCATCTCCCTCACTCCCTGACTGGCCGTCCCTCACTCCTGACTGAACCGTCTCCCCACTCCTGACTGACTCCCTCACTCCCTGACTGAGCTGTGTCCCTCACTCCCTGACTGAGCTGTGTCCCTCACTCCCTGACTGAACCATCTCCCTCACTCCCTGACTGAACTATCTCCCTCACTCCCTGACTGAACTGTCTCCCTCACTCCCTGACTGAACCATCTCCCTCACTCCTGACTGAGCCGTGTCCCTCACTCCCTGACTGATCCATCTCCCTCACTCCCTGACTGAACATCTCCCTCACTCCCTGACTGAACCGTCTCCCTCACTCCCTGACTGAACCATCTCCCTCACTCCCTGACTGAACTATCTCCCTCACTCCCTGACTGAACCATCTCCCTCACTCCCTGACTGAACCATCTCCCTCACTCCCTGACTGAACCATCTCTCTCACTCCCTGAATGAGCCCTGCCCCTCACTCCTGACTGAGCCGTCTCCCTCACTCCCTGACTGAACCATCTCCCTCACTCCCTGACTGAACTATCTCCCTCACTCCCTGACTGAACCATCTCCCTCACTCCCTGACTGAACCATCTCCCTCACTCCCTGACTGAACTATCTCTCTCACTCCCTGAATGAGCCCCTGCCCCTCACTCCTGACTGAGCGTCTCCCTCACTCCTGACTGAACCATCTCCCTCACTCCCTGACCGAAACCATCTCCCTCACTCCCTGACTGAACCATCTCCCTCACTCCCCTGACTGAACCATCTCCCTCACTCCCTGACTGAACCATCTCCCTCACTCCCTGACTGGAACCATCTCCCTCACTCCCTGACTGAACCGTCTCCCTCACTCCCTGACTGAACCGTCTCCCTCACTCCCTGAATGAGTCCTGCCCCTCACTCCTGACTGAGGCCGTATCCCTCACTCACCTTGGGCAGGAGGCGGGACTTGTACCTATTCCTCTCTCCCTGCTGCTCACTAAGCTCATTCATTCATTCATTCATTCATTGACTTGCATTTTATTTCTAAATTTAATTTTATTTGGGGCACCGTGGTTTGTATCTCTCCTGTGAGAGAGATGCCCCCTCTCGCCCTAACTTCACTAAGGTGATTTCATCCTTCCCCCACAGCCAGTAGTGTTCTCCCGTGTCTGTGTGCCACAGTTTCTCGGGCGCCTCTCTTCTTGGGGAACTTGGGTTGTGTCTGGATTTTGCCTCGTATACTGAGGTGCTCCAGTGAATATAGGAGAGCAAACCTCTTTGTACATTGAGTTCGGGGGCCGGAGGAGTAGATGCCCCAAAGTGGGGTTGCTGGGTCAAATGGAGCCCAGACCTTAGTTTTCATATTATGATTTCCCTCCAGGTTGACCACGCAGCATTCCTCTTCCCGCCTGCACGGGTTGCTTTGGCTCTTTGTGGACGTGTGCCGTCTCACTGGTGTGAGATGATACCTTATTGTTGTTTTATTTATACTTCTCTAATAATAAGTGACACAGCTTTCTTTTTTTCCTTTTTGGGTCACACCTGGTGATGCTCAGGGGTTACTCCTGGCTCTGTACTCAGGAATTAGCGGTGGACCAGAAGCACCATATCGGATGCCGGGATTGAACCCAGGTTGGCTGCATGCAAGGCAAACGCCCTCCCTCACTGTACCATTGCTCCAGCCCCAAACACAGCGTTTTTTCATATACCTCGTGGCCATCTGTCTTCTCTGAGCATGTTTCTGTTCATCTCTTCCCCCCATTTTTGCATGTACTTTTTTTTTGAGGGGTGGTCTCTTGTTCTACTGGTGCTTTTATCTGTCTTGGTATCAGCCCTTTGGTCTGTGGGTGTCTGTGTTCTGACCGTCATTTCCTTCATGGTGCAGAAGCTTCTTGGGTGCAGAGCCCCTAGCTTTAACGCCGTGAAGCGTTCTGCCTGTTCCCTCAGTGTTACTTGTGGGTTCATGACTGATCTCGTTCTTTAATCCACTTTGATTTGACTTCCGTGTATGAAGTGGTCTGAGTTCCTTTTTCACGTGTGACTGACCAGTTTTCCCAGACCATTAACGAGGCTTTTTGACTTAATGGTTATTTTTTCCCGAAGTCAGAAAGCTTTGCTTTTCAATCTCGGCCTCTATTTTGCTCCTTGTTATTTGGCCTCCCAGGCCGCTCCCTACTCAATGTGCTAAGTGAACACATTCATGTTTTCTTTTAGCAGTTTTTGGGTTTGTTTTGGGCCATATATAGTGGTGCCCGGGGCTTGCTCCTGGCTCTGCACTCAGGGATCACTCCTGGGAGATCCAGGGGGACCATATGGGGTGCCGGGATTGAACCTGGGTTGGCAGCGTGGAAGGCAGCGCCCTCCCTGCCACACTGTCACCAGATCCCACCCCTTTTTTTTTTTTTTTTACTTTTTTGGAGTCATACCCATGGATGCTCAGGGGTTACTCCTGATGTGACCCTGCGGCCCCCTAACCCCACGCCAGCAGGTGTGTGCCTTTCCTCCCCTTCTCCACAGCAGTAACTACAAAAGAACAAAGATGGGACCAGAGAGAGAAGTGAAGGGCTAAAGCATTTCCCTGGCTCCAAACCGACGCAGGGTTGATCCCTGTCACCCCTATGGTTCTCCAAACTGACCCAGGGTTGATCCCTGTCACCCCTGTGGTTCTCCGAATTGACCCAGGGTTGATCCCTGTCACCCCCTATGGTTCTCGAACTGACCCAGGGTTGATCCTTGTCACCCCTATGGTTCTCCGAACTGACGCAGGGTTGATCCCTGTCACCCCTATGGTTCTCCGAACTGACCCAGGGGTTGATCCCTGTTACACCTTATGGTTCTCCGAACTGACCCAGGGTTGATCCCTGTCACCCCTATGGTTCTCTGAACTGACCCAGGGTTGATCCCTGTTAAACCTTATGGTTCTCCAAACTGACCCAGGGTTGATCCCTGTCACCCCTATGGTTCTCGAATTGACCCAGGGTTGATCCCTGTCACCCCTATGGTTCTCCGAACTGACCCAGGGTTGATCCTTGTCACCCCTATGGTTCTCCGAACTGACGCAGGGTTGATCCCTGTCACCCCTATGGTTCTCCGAACTGACCCAGGGTTGATCCCTGTTACACCTTGGTTCTCCGAACTGACCCAGGGTTGATCCCTGTCACCCTATGGTTCTCGAACTGACCCAGGGTTGATCTCTGTCACCCCTATGGTTCTCCGACTGACCCAGGGTTGATCCCTGTCACCCCTATGGTTCTCCGGACTGACTCAGGGTTGATCCCTGTCACTCCTATGGTTCTCCGAACTGACCCAGGGTTGATCCCTGTCACCCCTATGGTTCTCCGAACTGACCCAGGGTTGATCCCTGTTACACCTTATGGTTCTCCGAACTGACCCAGGGTTGATCCCTGTCACCCCTATGGTTCTCCGAACTGACTCAGGGTTGATCCCTGTCACCCCTATGGTTCTCGAACTGACCCAGGGTTGATCCCTGTTACACCTTATGGTTCTCCGAACTGACTCAGGGTTGATCCCTGTTACACCTTATGGTTCTCTGAACTGACCCAGGGTTGAGCCCTGTTACACCTTATGGTTCTCTGAACTGACCCACGGTTGATCCCTGACACCTATGGTTCTCCGAACTGACCCAGGGTTGATCCCTGTTACACCTTATGGTTCTCCGAACTGACCCAGGGTTGATCCCTGACACCCCTATGGTTCTCCGAACTGACCCAGGGTTGATCCCTGTTACACCTTATGGTTCTCCGAACTGACCCAGGGTTGATCCCTGACACCCCTATGGTTCTCTGAACTGACCCAGGGGTTGATCCCTGTTACACCTTATGGTTCTCTGAACTGACCCAGGGTTGATCCCTGTTACACCTTATGGTTCTCGAACTAATCGAGGATTGACCGGAGTGATTCCTGTGCTCATATCCAAGAGTAAAGCCCTCAGGTATGGTATGGGTATGGCCCATAGAGTAAAACAACAAGAGAACGAAGATTTTTTTCAAGAGAATGAAGATTCTTTGCAACTCCAAATTCTGGCTTTTAGCCATTGACAGATAATCATATTCGAATTTCAGAGCAGTTTCAGATCTGAAAAATAATACAGATTTTTCATCTTGGAAGAGTTTGGTGGAAGTAGGATTTGTAACTAATTTGTAAAATTCCGTTCTTGGCAGAGGGGTTGTTTTTGAATTGAATCTGGGCAAAAGTTGACCTTTTGGTTTGTACTTAAAGTCCCAGGAGCTGGTTTTCAGACTGGGCATTGTCAATGCCAGCATCCAGAAGGTTCCATGTGATTGAAGTTTGTTTCCTAGAAAACTGAGAATGCAACGTAGGATGTGTTAGGCTTGTAATTGATATTTAGTTGCTTCTCTCTTGGTTCTGTTTTTTTTTTTGGGGGCACACCTGATGATGCTCGGGGTTACTCTTGGCTCTATGCTCAGGAATTACTCCTGGCCATGCTCGGGGGTTGCTCTTGGCTCTATGCTCAGGAATTACTCCTGGCCATGCTCGGGGTTACTCTTGGCTCTATGCTCAGGAATTACTCCTGGCCATGCTCGGGGTTACTCTTGGCTCTATGCTCAGGAATTACTCCTGGCCATGCTCTGGAGACCACATGGGATGCCGGAGATTGAACTCAGGTTGGCTACATGCAAGGCCAGCGCCCTTCCCGCTGTGCTGTTGCTCTAGCCCTGCTATCTAGTGACTCTACTTAGGGACCGGAAGAAAGAACTTTGTGGTCGCTGTGCTGCCTGAATAACCAATCCCTGGGCCTTTAGGACTGAGCCTTTGGCCTTACCCAGGGGCGTTGCCAGGGGCTCCGGCCTCTTCTCTTGGTTCCTGGCCTTCGTGATTTGGTGCTGCTCAGACCAGCAGTGTGGGAACCTACACAAGCCTCGGCCCTCCACGGCGCTGCTCCTGCCGCAGTGCTCTCTCCCCGCCACCTCCACCCCTGCTTGAGAGCAGGTCGCAGTCTGCGAGCTGGTTCCGAGCTGGGACTCCTCTGGGGTTTCAGGCTTTCAGATCTGTTCCTGCTTTCAGTTGTTCAGATTTACTCGGGTGTTGGTTTCTGTGCCATCCTCGAGAGTCTGACCCCCAGGTTTAGAGTTTCCTCCCTCGAAGCCTGGAGTTCCACTTGGCCACCATCGCCAGCCCTCTGGGCAGAGCTGGGCCTCCGGAGTCCGCCCCCTTGTCCATGCCGGCCTGCAGCCTGTGTCGGGCTGTTTGTGGTGGGCGGTTTTCTGCTTACTCTTCTCAGGACATCAGTGGTGTTGGGTTAGGGCCTCCTGGATGATCCATTTGAGCTTGCTGGCCTCTGGAAAGACCTTTTCTTCAAGTCTAGCCCATCCCAGGAGTTATGGCGCTGGAGGAGGTGCACGACTCAGCCCCTAACTGTTCGTCTCTCTCCCGTCTGATGCTTTTGGGGGGAGGGATTGATAGCGAAGCTTTATAATAGAATATGGACGTTATTTTCCTGGGGAGTTTGTGGGAGTTGGAGTGTGTGTGTGTCTGTGAGGGTGTGGGAGGGCTCCCAACATGGCCTTGAGAGTTGGGGGTGTGTGTGTGTGTGTGTGTGTGTGTGTGTGTGTGTGTGTGTGTGTGTGTGTGTGGTGTGTTTTGTCTCTTTCCCAACACGGCCTTTAAGAGTTGTGGTGTGTGTGTGTAGTCTTTCTTTCCCAGCACCTTTGGAGTCCTGTGGATGGAAGTCTCAGAACTTCAGATCTTGATTTTGAAATCCGTCGTCTTGGAAAGGAAGCTCTGCAGGATTTGACGGGATGTGTTTGGCTCTATTCTGGACCAGAAAGAACAGCACCAGACGCCCCTCGGCCTGAAGCAGCGGCAGCGCACAAAGAGCGGCACGCTGCTAGGCCAGAGGCCGCACGCCTCTGCTCCTGTGGGCCACCTGCTCTGCTTCGCGAGTCCAATCTGCCCCGCTCTGCTTACACACGAGAGTTGCCTTAAGGCCTCTCTGTCCCGCCTTTCAGTGTAGGCCTGAGTGCTGGGCAGCTCAGAACGTCCTGAATCTAGAATGACCCAATGCGAATAGCAGAATGCCCCAAGCCCGTGCCTTTAGTCTGCCCTGAGCATCCGCCTCCAAGCTCGGTGTCAAGGAGTCGGTGCTCACCTGTGGGTCCCGCGGGCCGCGTTCCTCATGCTGTGTGGATTCAGTCCCCGTGGTGTGTGTGGGGCGGCCCTGGGCGTTGGCCCCTTGGCTGGCTGGGAAGCAGGGGCGCTCGGGGCCAGTCCCCTCCACTCGGGCCTCAGCATCTTCGCGGCCCTTCTCAGTGGCAGCCGAGTTGGTTTCTTTAGTGGCTTTGGCTTCTTGTCAGACCTTGATTTCCCCTTTCGTGAGACTTGCCTCAGTGTCCGTTTTCACCGGAGCTGAAGTGTATAATGAGACTCGTCTCCCTGCGGGCTCCCCGGAGGAACAGGCTTCTGTTGGTTGCCCAGTTACCCGGTCTTGTCTGAGGAAGGATTAGGTAAATCGCACAATCAAGTGTCTCGCCTCGGAGGCAGAGCAGGCAGCGAGCCATTCCTTGTCTGCTTCTGACCAATTTAGCTTGGTGGGGAAACTGCTGAAGGAGAAAATAACGTGATCAAGTCAGATACGTTTTAACAAGGTGGTTGACAGGAAGCCAAGAAGCTGGTGGTGCTGCTTTGATTTTTACCATTTGATTTTTATGATTTTAGAGGTACAGAGTAAATTGCGAAAGAGTGCAAAGAATTCCTCATACCCTTGGCTCCGTGTTTTCCGCTTTGACCCTTTATCTACGCCCATGTCTTTGGCTCGCTCACAAATAAAAAGAATATGTTTTTGTGGTTTGTTTTTTTTGGCCCTACTCGGTGGTGCTCAGGGCTTATGCCGGGCTCTGCACCCTGGGAACACTCCTTCCTGGTGGGACCGTATGAGGTGCGGGGATCATACCTGGGTGGCTGCGTGCCAGCCAAGGATCTTCCCTGCTCTCCTATCCCCTGGGCCCTTTGGCTGTCTAGATGGATTCCTCCAGAAACATTGGAGTCTATTGTGAAGGTGAATTCCCCTTTCCGCCTAAGCACGGCGGTTTTTCCTGGACCAAGAAAATTCCTTCTCTGGTCTCTGCTCTCTTAGGACCTCCATTCACGTGGTGTGTCAGGCTAAAGTGGGGGCTAGACCCCCTGCCCACTGGGGTGCTGACAGTGTGTGTATGTGGGGGTGATAGGAGCCTTGAGGGGCCGTCAGTGGGGAGCGAGGGGGTGAGACTTAAGTAAATTTTTTTTCTGAAAAGGTAGGGGTCGGTGGAGAGGTTTGGGGTTCTTTGCTAGTCACCGATTTATTGTATGGCATTAAAAATATACTCTGTTTCTGGAGTCTCTAACTTTCGCTAGGCACATCTACTTTCTGTCTGAAACGGCTTCTCCTTTTGGTGACCTTGCCTTGAGCGTCCCTGAAAGGAGGTAGCAGGGCGGGGTGACAGTCCAGCGGGAGGGCGTTCTCCTTGCACGCGGCCCCCCAGGTCCGATCCCCGAGCAGGAGGTAGTGTGCCACGCTCTCAAGAGCTCATCATTGTCACGGTCTTGGAAACGTCCTACTCGGCGTGAATGAGGGCGTCAGGCGAAAGCGCCTGGACCCGGAAGCTCAGGGCCAGGGAGCTCACACCCCAGCGTTCCTCACTGCTGCGCTGTGGTGCCTTCGGAGCTCAGAGGTGCGGTGGCACCTCATTTTCCCTCACTGTTGCGGACGGACGTGCTGAGGCAGCAGGTCACTCAGAGAGCGGCCGGCGGCGAGCAGCCTGGGGTGACCAAGACCGCGGGGCCAGAGAAATCAGAGGTGGAGCCCGAGAAGGTGCCTGTAGCCATGGCCAGCAGGCACAGGGGACGGTCCAGCTGGTCCTGCTCGTGAGTCCGAGCCTTGCACGGGCGGCGCTCTGGTCGTTGCCGTTGTCCGCAGCTGTGTGAGCACAAGCTTCGTGGCTGCTGCTCTCCGAGTCGACCCCCTTGTAACTGCTCTGACGGTGCAGGAATTTTCAGGCGCCTTCTGGCTTTCTCACGGGGATGAGGCTAGGCCAGGGTGAGTTGTTTTCTCTGACAGCCTGCAGAGTTGTCTACTAGAATGTCAGTGTCTTGACCTCTTGTGGATGGTTCCACGATCTGCTGGGCGAGTATATGTTTCCTGGAACTAGCGCATGTTTCTGCTGGGAGAACAGTGGTGACTGTCACAAAGAAGCATGCTTTTTTTTTATTTTATTTTTTTTTTTTCATTTTTTTTTTGGCATTTGGGTCATACCTGGCTCTGCACTACTACTCCTGGTGGTGCTGGGTGGGGGGGTGGGGGCGGATATGGGATGGCGGAGATGGAACTTGGTCGTCCCAGACAGCGTGGGAAAGGCGAATGCCCGAGGACTTCTCTTTCCATAAAGAGGCTCGGCCGAGTGTTGGCAGAAGGTAGATCTAAGGATATGCGAAGGAAGGTCGGATGGATACTGCCTGTTAACAGATACACGGGGTCTTCTGGCAGACTGTCTCCCCAATAGAGTTAGTATGTAGAATTCCCTAATGAGACTGTTAACAGGCAGTATCCATCAGACCTTCCTTCGCATATCCTTAGATCTACCTTCTGCCAGCAGCCGAGACCGTTGGTCTCTTCGCCACAGGCATGCCAAGCCCCTCGGAGGCATCAGGGACGGGCTCAGTCAAGGAGTCTGAGGAGTCTTTCTTGGAATCTCCATTCCGCTCTAGTTAACTCATTGTTTCCCAAGTAGACGTGGCCAGGAGCCTTGGTCACACCCCCTGCCCACAGCCCACACTCATCCTGTCAGAATCTGGAGAGACAAAAGTGTGGGCTCTACCTGTTTCCTCTCTGTGATCTTCCCTTCGTCTCTTCTTCCTTCGTCTCCATTAGCCTGCCCTTCCTGCCTCCCTTCCTGCCTTGCCCCTTCTTTCTTTTTTAAAGATACTGTCAGAGCGTCTCTGGAATTCTCTTTTGGCCTGGGAGCCATTTTGTCTCCTGGTCGCTCCATTGTTGTGGTGGTACCTGAAGTTCCTCCTGCGAGCTCTGCTCTGGTGAGGAGCTACACACTCACGGAAACATGGTGGAGGGTTTCTGAGCACAGTAACAAAGGAGCTCAGGAATGTTCCACAGGACCCTGTGGAAGAGCTTCAGAATTCCAAAATATTGTGAGAGATTTCTTTTTTTCTTTTTTTTTTTTTTTTTTTTGCTTTTTGGGTCACACCCGGCTATGCTCAGGGGTTTCTCCTGGCTCTGCACTCAGGAATTACTCCTGGCGGTGCTCGGGGACCATATGGGATGCCGGGGATCGAACCCGGGCGGCATTGGCCGGCCGTGTGCAAGGCAAACGCCCTACCCGCTGGACTATTGCTCGGGCCCCTGTGAGAGATTTCTTTCAGAGGTGTTTAGAATTGTAAGTTCCTTTCAAAATGTATTTCTTACCGAAGAATCCAGGCCTGTGTGTTGATTTTGTAGACTTTTAACGATGCTTGAACCCAACTGAATAGTCAAAAGGAAATGTGATAAGGAATGGTTTTTGCGTTTAGTGGCTGGTTACCCGATGAATCGCTTTTGAGGTAGTTATAGCTCACTAATCCAGATTGTGGAATAATTGTTCCCTTTCTGTTCTGTAATGCCTGAGTTAGGTTAATTGGGTATGTTTTTCAATCCCATTTAAGTGGGTCTAAGGTGGGGCCAAAGCAATAATACAGTGGGAGTGAATTTGCCTTATGCACGGCCCACCAGGGTTTAACCCCTGGCATCTCATAGTGTCGCCCGAGCACCATCAGGAGTAATTCCTGAGTGCAGAGCCAGGAGTAATCCCTGAGCATCGCTGATTATGACCTAAAAAAGCAAAAGCAAAACAAATGGTTCTAAGGTACCTCTCTCCTTACGCTACCATAGAGAGATTTTCTGAGGTGAAGTAGAGCCTTATAATGAATTGGTCTCTGTGTATTTTCATACTAATACATCTTATAAAGGACAGCATATGTAGTTGATAGCCATTTGTCTTATTTATGGTTTCTGTTTTGGGACCACACCTTGGCGATACTCAGGGTTTACTCCTGGTTCTGTGTTCAGGGCTCACTTCTGGTGGGCTCATGCAACCATATGAGGTGCTGGGGATCTAACCAGCAAAGCAAAGCAAAGGCCCTACCCACTGCTCTGTCTCTCTGACCCCTATAGGCATTAGCCCTACCCACTGCTCTGTCTCTCTGGCCCCTATAGGCATTAGCCCTACCCACTGCTGGCTCCTATAGGCATTAGCCCTACCCACTGCTCTGTCTCTTTGGCCCCTATAGGCATTAGCCCTACCCACTGCTCTATCTCTCTGGCCACTATAGGCATTAGTCCTACCCACTGCTCTATCTCTCTGGCCCTATAGGCATTAGCCCTACCCACTGCTGGCTCCTATAGGCATTAGCCCACCCACTGCTCTGTCTCTTTGGCCCCTATAGGCATTGCCCACCCACTGCTCTATTTCTCTGGCCACTATAGGCATTAGCCCTACCCACTGCTCTGTCTCTCTGGCCCCCACCACCTGCTTTGATCTTGGTTCCTCCCTGAGGAAGACAGGAGGCTCTCCATCGTCTCGGTGATGTCAGTTCTGTCTTTCTCTACCTACTGCAAGCTACTTTCTAGGAGCTGCTCCTGTGTTCATTCATTTGTTTATCTTGTAGATATGTAGTTATCTGTCTTACTTTTCTGAACACTCGGCATAGATGAAATGACATCATTCCCTCAGCTTTTGTCTTTTCCTCACCTGCTGAGAAAGTGTGAATAGTATCGCCGTAAAGTCCTTGGCATGTAGTGGGATCAGCGCAGAGCAGAGAGGGAGTATAATGCTTTCTCATGTGAAATTTATTTCCACCAACAATAGGGGCGATTTACATGTGTTCCTTTCTTAGGTCTGGCGAAACCAGAATTTGCTCTCAAAAATAAATATCTTAGACCATCTAATAAGATCTTTATTTAGCGTCACATTTATTTTACAGAAAGGGTGGATGCTTATTTTAGTGATGATTTGTCATTAAAACTATGTCAAAATGTCTTAAAATGTTGTTGAAACTGTAAACATACTCATAACACACACAGAGCTAATTATGGGTGCCATCTGTTTATTTTTACGAAGCTTTTTTTTTTCCCCCAGACTGTGGCATTGTCTGTCTGCCTATGATAAGTTTCAGGGTTACTATAATGATCAAGGCCTGTCCTTCAGTTGGTGCTGTCAGAGGCAGGAGAAACAAGTCTCTTGTTTCACGGACCTCTTCCTGTGCCCTGGAGTGTCTGAGATATGACATGTCACGATGAGGAACCTGTTGTGAAGTGGGTTTAGAACATGTCTCATGTGGACAAGGGCGAAATTTCAGCAGACTTGACCATAGTCAGCCGCAGAGTTTTCAAACTTAGACCCTAGCGGGAAGGCCGGTTGCTGGCTGTCCGTTGTCTGTGGACCCGGTTGGGGTTAGGGACGTGCACACAGTTGCTGAGGGCAGCGTGCAGTGCTGCGGGCGTGTTTTTCATTCGTGCGCAGCCGTGTGCTGCTTTGGAGGGCCAGGGACCTCCCTGGCAGCCCGGTCCGGCCAGCATCAGCAGTTTGCTGAGAGGGAGGGTGCTTTCCGGGGCTCCGTTTGGCCATTGTGCATGCTCAGCGCCTCCTCACCTAAGCCTGCAGGGAAAAACAACCTGCCGGACCCATCTGCCGCTTTCTGCTCGGCTGCGCTGATGTAAGAGTACGCTAATCTGGTTGCTTGTCAGGGCAGGTTAGTGAAAGCATGCAAGTGGGTGAGGCGGCGGCCAGCCCACTGCTCTGCCAAGCCACGCTCTGTCGCTCCGGCTGCCACGCTAAGTGTAGCAAAAGTCGGCTGATGACTGGGGATTGCGGCTGAGGAGGCAACACTGTGGGTCAGAGTCAGAGTCATTTCCTGTCGTTTGACTGCACCCAGCGGAAAAGCAGGGGGCAGCGAGAGGGATATCTGGCCAGAGCTCTCGCAGGCGCTTTTTCTTGATCGTGTTTGGACGCTGTTAGGCAGATGCTCTGTCTTACGCGCTCAGGTGGGGTTTCTGCCTCCGGCATAACGCAGCCTCCAATGTGTAATTGCCGTCATTTCACACAGAAATGGTGGCCATCGGGCTCTTGGGTCTTGCTTTCTGCTGCCTTTGCCGCCCCCATTCCCCCCAGCTGACGGCTGTTCTTGGCCCTGCAGGTTGAGCACCCGTCACAGAATGCATTACCGGCCTGGACCTGGTCCAAGAAATGATCCGTGTTGCCAAGGGCTACCCTCTCCGGCACAAACAGGCTGATATTCCCATCAACGGCTGGGCAGTGGAGTGTCGGGTCTATGCTGAGGTACAATCAATGATGTCTGGGGGGGAGGCTGGTGGCTGGGCCCAACCAGAGCCACTTCCAGCCCAACAGCAGCATCAAGGTCGGGGCTAGCATCCGGCCTCGAGGATTTGAGTGTGTCATACGGGATCGAATCAGAAAGAAGCTTCGGTCATGGCAGCAGATCTCCAAGTAGTCCGAAAGGATGGAGTTACGGTTAATCGTCCTAGATTCCTCCCTGGAGGCAGACACAGCTCGCAGCCACTCTAAGCCAGTGAAGCTTTGGATCAGTGTCCTGTGCCTGTTGGCCACGGGCGGGTTTTCCTCTGCGTGGCCTGCGTGGCCTCATCTTCAGCCTCACAGAAATGAGCCAGTGTTTGTGTCCATGATTTTATTCATTTATTTATTTTTGAGTTTCCCGTGTGCACATTCGTTGTTAATTCAAGATCAACTATTTTCCATCAGTTCTTTTTCCCCCTAATATTTTATCCTTTCTGATTATGTGAAAGCAAAGCTTTACATTTAAATGGCAGAGCTTTTTGATAAAGCCACTCATGATTTTAGCCAGAGGTTTAGTCAGCCTCTCTGCTGGATACTTTGTGTTTTATGACTATATATCAGGTTAGCTTTGACATCTGAAAATGCCTTTTTCCAAACTCTTGAAACAAAAATGGAGGGAAACTTTTATATTGCTTTTTACTTTTATACATCCACTGAAATAAGAAAAGAAACGAGGAATGTTTGTGTGTAAGAAAAAACGTCAGTTGTTTGAGTTGCTAGAGGCCTTGGGGAACCGTTTTGGCTTATTGAGTCTTGCTTTCTGCTAGACTCCAGTCGGTATTTTTCTTCTCTATATTGTTATGAAACTGGACTTAATGTCATATTTGCTCTGATGATCTGAGGTGAGTCACAAATAGAGCTCATTTCCCAGAGCACAGGCAGAACCCCTTTCTGGATCTTTATTTGAAGAACCCAAATTCCTCACTTTTTGCCATATGTGCACTGTTTTTAAGAGTAAGAATAAACAAATATCTGTAGTACACCACATTTGTTGTTCTGACCTCGAGCATGTTTTGATGTAGCACTGAGGTTATTCTATTTTTGCCCAAGGCATTCTAAGAAGATTGATAAAAAGTTGGGATGTTACCAGTCTCAATAGCGTGCAATCAAGGTCAGACTAAATTCTGCCTACAGTTCTGAGGTTTTAAATGCTCTCCCCTGTTGTCAAGAGGGTGTGTGTGAGATAGCACTGTTTGGAGAAGTGTGGTGAGTAAGGACTGGGTAGGGAAATAGCTCTCTGGAAGCTGCTTCGGTGGATAAATATTGAGCCTTCCCTCTGCTGATTTCTATTTCAAAGACTACACTTCCTTTCCTTTGAACTTCCAGGACCCCTACAAGTCTTTCGGCTTGCCGTCCATTGGGAGATTGTCTCAGTACCAAGAACCGACACATCTACCTGGTGTAAGTCATTAAGCTGTAATATAGTCAGGGCTTAAAATCTTGAACTTTGCCTTACTCTTCTATTAAAGTATGTTAACATTAAAGTATGTAAATGAAAGGACAAGTGGAATTCTTGCAGAATCATACCTTTAAAAAAAAAGTAGTTCCTTGCTTTTATAATGTGCAGGAAAGTCAGAATCTCTTGGCAGGGAAGACCAGAGGCATCTGCGTTCTCAGAGAGTGAGAGTTACCAGGCTCCCAGTTCTTTTGAAAACTAAGATTAAAAAAAAAAAAAAAAAAAAAGAAAAAAAGTCTTGGAATCCTAAGAATAACTTTCTGTGCTGCAGTTTAATCGTTTCACTAAACCTGATGCAGCTTCCCTGGATAGCTGGACATCAAGAAATCCAGGCACAAAATCAGCTTGTTAATTGACGTGGATTAAGAGAAAAAGTACACCGTGGCTCATTCTCTCATTGTCACGGACTCTCAGAAGTACCTATTATTTATACCAGTTAAAGAAAAGCGATCACTGTCCACTTTTTTTTTCCACACTTGTTCTGTGTTTCATAGTCGCTCTTTGAATAGGTTCTGCTGTGTAAAAAGAACAAGGACATAGCCTTTCTCTTAATCAAGGTAATGAGTGCTCCGGCCGCGTGACATCGTGTGTGCTCGCGGATGACAGGCCACCGCATCTGTGAAGACGGTTCACGCCGTTGGGGTACTGGCCTGGCCGCTGGTGAAAAAATTACAGGAGGAATTCTGAATTTGAAGATGTTACTGGATACACGATTTATTTCACTTTTTAAATTGTTTTTGCCCATGTGCTTTCCAAAGGGACTTGACCCTTTCCCGGCTGGGAGGCGCCATGCTGTGTTCAAAGCCTGGAGACAGAAAAACAAATTGTAAAGACTTAACAGGCTTTATGTGACGCTAAATAGCAGAGGAGAAAACAAGTAGCGGAAGGACATAGCTAAACATTTTTTTAATCAAACGGGAAAAGTATTAAATAAGAATGCCTAATGACTCTGCGACTTGTTAGAAGTTTCACCATGTCGTAATCGCTTAGCAGGATGTCAAACATTTTGCCCTCGGAAGTTTTTGCAATTTGCAATTTTCAAACGTGAGACCTGTTGAAAGTACAAGTGATAATGGACAAACTCTACCCCCTACAGTCTCTGTCCCACCAAATCTTTCTGCAATTAATGCTGCCGCAGGAGTTTTATGTAATAACATTTGCGGTTGTGAGCCATCCATAGAAAGAAAAAAACAATTAAAATGCCTTAAATGTTCTGCTCACTGCTGTTATTTGCTTGTGTGAATGTCGCATGTCAGCTAAATGGACCACGGAATAGATAAAGTGATTGGGTGCGGGGAATGCATGCTAAGCTTTGTCTATCATTATTGCTGGGCGCCATCAAATTGATGCCAGCAGGACAGTGGACGCGCTTGACAGCTGTAATTATGCATCTCCATGGTGATCACTTTTGGCCTGTCATAGAGGACCCCCAGTCCCCTCCCTGGAAGCATTTCAATCAGATTGGCTGTCACTTGTCAGGTAGACATGGCGGGCTGGGAGTTGTGCTGGGGGAGAGGGGAGCCGAGGAGACGCCGCCCATTTCTCGGGGCGCCCATCGCCGGGGGGGACGGGAAGGCGGGTCAAGTGGGGCCAGAGGTGTCCGAGCCCACGGTCCAGACCCTGGACCCTCTCACCCCCTACCCCCAGTGTTGGGCCACTTCTTCCTGGCCCTCTCGCTCCCCTCATGTCCAAGACCCTTTTTGGTCACACGAGCTGTAGATGCCCGTGTTGACCCAGGGTTAGTTCCCGCCACGTGCTTCCTGGAGCCTAGAATGTAGTTCCATGGCAAAGATGAAGATTTTCTGTTCATTCCGGATAACGCTGTTTTGTGCATTTGTTGTTTTCACATTGCAGGCTTGCTCTGTGTGTTGCTGAAAATGTGATTATGTGATAATCGTTCCATTGGAGTTGGTTCACAAAGCTTCATGTGCAGGAGCAAAACCGTGTGTGTGTGTGTGTGTGTGTGTGTGTGTGTGTGTGTGTACCATTTTGTTTCCCTTGGAGGATGGGGACTTGTTTTTTTAATCCATTATTAGACACTTAAAAAGATCTGACTACTAGTTGGGAAAGTTGCATAAGCGGAAACATATAAGTTAGAGTGAACTTGCTTATCTATGTTATGATTTTAAATGGGAAATGCTGTTTTGTTATAAAGGTATTTACTGATTTTATGTTATATATGTTTATGTATACACACATACACATACACACAAATATGTATAGGGATAAGAATCCAGGACCTTGGTAACTTAATTTTCACAACTGTGTTTATCAAGGTACCTAAAATTTTAAGCCAATGAGTGATAGTGCAAAGGAGTAGATATTCTGCATTGCCTCTCCTATTTTGATGGA
>JAJIBD010010388.1:0-39818 GCA_021461705.1 Cryptotis parvus | reverse complement strand
CACACACACAGGGAGCAGCCGTCACAGCAGCCACTTAGGAACCAGGTAGTGTCAGGGCTCATACATTCCTCTTTCCATGGCTAATGTTAAAGCCCAAGATTCTTCAACTTTCCTGCCTCACTGTATATATGCTGAAACCAGCGGCAAAGGCTTCCCATTTCTCTCTGGTATGGAGGGAAATGCTGAGACGTGGGCTGGAACACCGTGCAACAGGCCGGCACTTGCTGGGCTCACCCCCCCACCCCTCCCTCTAGCATAACTAGAATAAGCCCTGAGCACTGGGTGTGTCCCCAGAACAAAGCAAGTACTGAGATGTTGACCTGGTGCCTTGCTGGAAGCCATTCTGGGGAATCTGGGCTGGTCAGAGCCTTTGGCGACAGACTGACTCACAGGCAGGGCACCAGCCCAAGGGCGGCAGGGATTACAGGCAGCACACTTCGGCCTCACCTGCAGCCAGTCTGGGGTGCTTCTGTGCTGGTTTCCTGGCTCCTAGGAGGATTGGTGACTTGGTGGGCTGGAGGCGACAGATTAGTGGGGAGGGTGTTTGCCTTTTCTCTCGGTTTGATCCCCCCATATCCCACATGGTCCCCTGGGCACGCCAGGGGTGATTCCTGATACAGAGCCAGGAGTGACCCCTAGAGCTTCTCGGGGTCCCCCAAAACAAACAAAGGGTGGTGACTTGAGCCACAGGGAATGCGCCTGCTTTTGCACCCCACCTCCACCCTGTGCCTACGCCGGCTAAAGCGCTGGCTCCGATGTGAGGTTACGCCCTGCAGTGGCGTCTGTTCTGTGAACTTCCTGCTGTTCTTGCACCAAACAAGTACATGCCTGTTAGTACTCATTGGTTTGGAAGTTCGCCTACCCATGAAATAGGAGATTTTGCTTAGGTAAAGACAGGAGGCATGCGGAGGTGTGCAACCAGGAGGCGGTCCCTGTGCAAAACAAGGTTAAAACCCAGTACTGCCAGTGTGGTTCAGAACTTTAAAAATCTGTTAGGGGCCTCAGGAATAGTGTAGCAGATGAAGCACTTGCCTAGAATACACCTGAGACCATGTTTGAACCTGGCGCCACATGTGGTCCCTCAGCCATACTAGGAATGAGCCTGACGCACATGCATACTTACGGGGTGAAGCCCTAAGCTAGCTAGGCTGTGGCTCAAAATCATAAATAAAACCAGGCTAAACTTGATAAAAAACATGAAAAGAGGCGATTGATTGGAGGTAAATAAAAGTGTTTGACTTTGTTTTGCGGCCACACTCCAGTGATGCTCCAGGGATTTGCTGCACTCAGGGGTTACTCCTGGTGATGTTTGGGCACTGTTTGGAGTGCTGGGGATCAGACACTGGTCAGCCACGTGACAAGACAAACACCCTCCCCACTGTACTATCACTCTAGCCCACAAAGTTTTTGATTTTCTATCAGATATTGCTAAGAATAAAATATGCACCTCAGTAAATTAACAAAGAATAATAAATAGGACACAAACATAAAGCGGCACACATGTAATCATCACCTGCCAATTAACTTGTTTCCACTCTTCGAACCTCATTTTTATATTGACATTTTGCAGTAAGATGCAAAAACACTTCATCTGAGATAACTTGTGTGAAAGTACATAGTTTTAAATAGCATATAGATATACACACATTCACAATATAAATAGACTTACCAATAAACATACTCTTAGCAAAAATAAGTGACTTTTTTGGATATGGGGAAAAATGTATAAAGGGGTTTGATCAAGCAGTTGCCTTGTTGTGTCCTTGTATAATGCCCAGAACTGCCCAAACAGTAGTTTGTTGGGGAGTTCAGCAGAGTGAAGTACATGCTTTGCATGTGAAAGGCCCAAGCTCAGGCCCTGGCTCACTTGGTCTCCATTCTTGGGAGTTAACTCCCTGAACTCTACCAAGAGCCATGAGTCAACGCTCCTGGAAAAACAAACCTGTGTATCCAAGAGTAGGGAGTAAAGTAGTGGTGCCTAGCAAAATATTGACCCTGTTTGGGCCTGTATTTACCTTTGTAATCAAAATAGTTGTAGGACATTTATAATTTGACTTCAGTTTATTACCAGAATATTGTTGACATCGGTGAGTATTCATTTCTGCACCTCTGTTAAAGGGGTGAATGCTGAGTGTGCAGTTAATTTGTTCTTGACTTTATCTACTTATTTATTTCTTCATTCATTTCTTCATTTGTTTATTCATTTCTTTATCGATTTATTTATTTATCTTTCTATTTATCTATGTATTTATCTGTCTATTTATTTGCTTTTTTGGAGTTTTCACCTGGCGTGCTCAGGGGTTACTCCTGGCTCTTCACTCAGGGTTATTCCTCCGGTGCTTGGGGGACCATATGGGATACCGGGGTTGAACCTGGGTCTGCTGTCTACAAGTCAAATACCCTTCTGGCTGTGCTATCGCTCCGCCTCCTGTTCTTGACTTTATAAATTGTTAAATTCTCTAGAAAGTCTAGAAAGTAAGTTTTATAAAGTTACTATCTTCTCTGGTAGAATAATCTTCTTGTATCACTTGTATCACTTATCTCCTTCCCGTTCATCAATTTGCTCAAGTGGACACCAGTAATGTCTCCTTGTAATTAGTCATATCAAGACAGTCTAAGGTATGATTGTTATGTGGATAAAATTGTTGAGGTGGGGGTTGGGGTGTAGCTCAGTGGTGAAGCAGGTGCTTTCCATGACATTCTCTGGGTTTGATCTCTGACACGAAAAACAAAAGCAATTACAGCATTAATGGTAGCCGTATATTAGAAATAGATCTAACTATCCAGGTATAAGGCGCTGTCTATGGCTTCAGCTCCCATTCTTTGTCTGTCTGTCTGTCTATAAATGAATTGTAGGGCTAGAGTGATAGCACAGAAGATAGTGCATTTGCCTTGCATGCAGCCAACCCAGGTTCAATTTCCAGCATCCCATATGGTCCCTGAGTACCGCCAAGAGTAATTCCTGAGTGCAGAGCCAGGAGTAACCCCTGATCATTGTCTCTAGGTATGATCAAAACATAACACCCAAAAAAATAATCAACTAAATTAATTATACTGTATTTTTTTCAGTGGCATATAGCTGCTTTAAAAAAAATGGTGGTCTTAGATAGTACAGGGGGCTAAGGCCACTTTCCGCATGTGACTGACCTAATTGAATCCCCCACACCATGTATAGTCCCAGGAATAATCCCCATGCAGAGCCAGAAGTCCTAAATATTTCCAGGTATGACCCTAAAATAATAAGATAAGGGGCCAGGGAGATAGTATAGTAGGTAGGACTCTTGCCTTACTGCAGGGCTGTCCTCAGCTTGATACCCTAACATTTTTTTTTTTTTTTTTTTTTTGCTTTTTGGGTCCCACCCGTAAATGCTCAGGGGGTTACTCCTGGCTCTGCACTCAGGAATCACTCTGGCGTTGCTCGGGGGACCATATGGGATGCCGGGGGATCGAACCCCTGCCGGCATGGGCCAGCCATGTGCAAGGCAAGCGCCCTACCCGCTGGGCTATCGCTCCTGCCCCCATTGATACCTAACATTCTATATGGTCCTCTGAGCCCACCAGAGTGATTTTTCAGAACAGAGACAGGAGAAACCCCTCCCCAAAATAAAAGATAAGATAAAATAATGAATATGGTTTTTAATAGTAAAGAAATGAGGTCCAGGGATGTGGTTTTAATGGTAGAGTGCTTGCTTTGTATTTGTAAAGCTTGGGCTTTTGAAAGTATTGGATAAAAAGATGATTAAAAACATAATTTGTGGGGCCAGAGCAATAGTAATGCGGCTGACCCAGGTTCGATTCCCAGCATTCCATAGCTCCTCCCAGCACCACCAGGAGTAATTCCTGTGACCCAAAAAAAAAAAAAAAAGTACTTTGTGGGCTGGAGAGTGAGTACAGGTGGAGGGCCCTTCCTTGCACCACGGCCAACCTGGGCTCAACCACAGCTTGCACACGGTCCTCCAGCCCTGAGGAGTGATCCCGGCAGAAGTGGAAGTAAGCCCTGAACATTGCTGTGTGTGGCCCCCGCAACCCCTCCCCCATATCTCATTGTTAAGATAGAAAGTTCTGTTTCGCAGGCTTGGATCATGAAAGTTATTCTAGAATCAGATGATTGGTGAGGGGGGATCTCCTTCCTCTCCTACATTAATGCAGGTTTTGTCTCTCCTTCCCAATTTTGAATCCTTGACCCAGGTAGTTTTTCTGCCTCGTGCAGTGTAGATTATTCAGTTTTTAGTGCCTTAATTTTTTGGGGGTGCATCTGGAATAGAGCTGGCATTGCTCGGGGACTACTCTGGAGTCTTATATACCAAGCATGAACTCCAGCTCATTGAATTCTTTCTCTCCAGAAATTCTCCAGAAGAGTTAAATGAAAATGACAGTAGAAATTATGTGGAGGCAACACCAAATTTAGGTACTGTGTTGTGAGTGAAAGAAACAAAGGCTAGGTAAATGCCGGGAGTACTTTGATTGATCTCCTGCAGTGCAGAGGTGGCAAGGTTGCTTTCTAGTTTCAGAAGAAATTGAGCCACACGCAGCAGTGCTCAGGGGATGCTCTGCAGTGCTCCAGGGGACTTGGTAGATTCTGGAGATCAGACCCAGGCCTGGAGGGGGCATGGGGAACAAGCAAGTACAAAACAAATAAAAATGCAACTTTCAGCTTCTCCCGTTCTATCACTTCTGCTCTTGTTTATTCTATATATTTTTGTTCCAGGGCCACAGTATGGCTCAGTGGTAGTGTTTGCTCTACATGTGTGAGACCCTGGGTTTGATCCTGACATTACAAAAAAAGCAAAACTGCTTTTTTTTTCCCCAGTCTGTGTTCATTCCTCAGTGTTTTGTATTTTTAGTCTACACTCTGGTGTCAGAGAGTTGCTGGGTTCCCCTGACAAAATCTGGGAGCAGGGTGTAGTGATCCCCTTTATGCCCCAGGGGAGTG
This sequence comes from Cryptotis parvus, assembly GCA_021461705.1. Classification (NCBI taxonomy): domain Eukaryota; kingdom Metazoa; phylum Chordata; class Mammalia; order Eulipotyphla; family Soricidae; genus Cryptotis; species Cryptotis parvus. The sequence goes on along the minus strand of JAJIBD010010388.1, from coordinate 34,885 downwards.
GTGGCTGGGGACAGAGAAGACGTGAGAATCCAGCAGATTTCAAAAGGCTTTACTCACACTTGTTCTGGTACAATCTAGTAACAGTAAAACCCCCAGACTTTAAGTTCCTGGCTGGGCCCCGGCCACATGTTGGTTTAGAATCCTAGGCCAAGATGGCCGCTACCACGCGCTAAGGCCCAATAGTGAAGAGAACTGAGAGAAGGGAGAGGAGAGGCAGAGGGTAAAGAGGAAGAGAGAAGCCAGAATGGCCAAAGGGGCCCCTTTCTCCTTTCTCCTTGTTTTTTTTTTTTTTTTTTTGCTTTTTGGGTCACACCTGGCAATGGTCAGGGGGTTTCTCCTGGCTCTGCACTCAGGAATTACTCCTGGCGGTGCTCAGGGGACCATATGGGATGCCGGGGGATCAAACCTGGGCCGGCATGGGCTGGCTGCGTGCAAGGCAAAACGCCCTACCTGCTGGACTATCGCTCCGGCCCCCTCCTAGCTTATTTTATAGATAGAAGCCCACCCAAAACTTCCAGCCCAGCCATTGTGGGCTGAGTCTATCCTAGAGAGGAATTCAGGTAAATGATCTTACTGAAATGCAGGGCTTAGGTGGGCCCTTTGGCTTCCCAATGACAGAGCTGACTCCTGAGATACAATCCCCCAGCAGAGCAGGAAGGGGCTGCATCTCTGAACCAGAAAGCAGTTCAGAATGTAATTTGTAGAGAATGGCATTAATCCTTTTCACTATGAATATATAGCCAGCTGATTCCAGACTCTAGATACCACTCAAGGTCCAAAATCCGTCCAGAATAATTCACTTTGGCATTACCTTTAGAATCAGAGATACGCCAATTTGCCCAGAGGTACACTGGCCTGTTTCTTTGAACTAGGAGGACTGATTACATTATGGTTGATCCATGGTAGCCAAGTATTCTTGGAATATCTACACTGACTGTCCCTCTTGGGGACCCATGGGAGTAGGGAAGAGTATTGAACTGGGGCAAGTAAGATTCATAGTAAGAATATTTTTGCCATATAAAATTATGAAGTCAACCCAATTCTCCCCAAGCTCCCCCATTGTGTCTGCTCGGGGATTCCCTAAAGGCAGAGAGTAGCTCTTCACATAAGCTTAATGTAGCTGGACATCTGTTATAGGGACAACGAGGGATTGTGGAGTAATCAGCTCTGTCGCCGTCATCTTTCCCTGGGGGTGGGGAGGTATCGGGACTATGATAGAGCAGGTGGGCACTTGCCTTGCACTTGACCTGGCTTTGATTCCCGGCACCCCATGTAGTCCCAAGTGCAGAGCCAAGTCTGAGCCCTAAGCACAAGAACAAAAAAAGTTTCTGTCAAATCGAGGCTTAGGTGTTGTGGTCGCAGTAGTGTTCAGGGTGACGGTATTGGGTTGCAAGGTCACTGGTCGCCCAGTGGCGGAGTCCCCACCATTGCCTTGCTGTGAGCTCTCTTCACACCCGAGCCTCCCTCTCCCTGGTTCTGTGTTTACACCGACAGGCTGCCTCCAGCCTACTCAGCCAACCAAATTCACTGTCTTCTATGATACTGACTTTTTTTTTTAAAAAAAAAAAAAGAAAAACCATCTTCTGTGTTTTTTCGTTAAGGACTTTTTGTTAGTTTCATCCTTATTAATGGTAATGCCAGATAGAGTGCTATGTTGTTTTCCCTTATTCGCCTGCTATGTAATAAACCAAGTGTTTGCACACAGGTATGTGTTAGAGCTTTTCCACACTGGCAATGCAGGTAGAGCTGAAGATCTTTATGTCGGCTGGCTTGGGGCCACACCCACTAGCGCCCAGTGTGCGGGGTGGGGTGAGGGGGTGTTCCCCCCAGCCATGCTTGGAGACCATCAGTGCTAGTGCACTCAATCCTTGACTTGTTCTCTCTCTGACTGACAACTGAAGATTTTATTTATTTATTTTATTTTTTTAATTTTTTAAGATTTTTTATTATACCACCGTGAGATGCACAATTACAAAGATGTTCATGATTCAGTTATTCAGTTTTGGGTTTCAGTCACAGTGTTCCAGCACCCGTCCCTCCACCAGTGCCCATTTCCCACCACCAATGTCCCCACTTCCCTCCCCTCGGCAGGTACTCCCCCTCTTCCCCCCTTTCCCTCCCACCCCCATTTATTTCTTAAGGGATTCCCAGCTTTCTGAGACTTACACATTCCACATGAGCCTTCTCAAGAAATGCAGACAAAGCCAGAGAGATTGGATAGGGCTTAAGGCACTTGCCTTGAAAACCGCCAATCCCAGTTCAGTTCCCTGCACTGCATATGGCCCAGGAGCACAGAGCCAGGAGTAAGCCCTTAGCACCGCTGGCGTGTGGACCCTAAAACAAAAACAAGTCCAATGCAGAGAGCGGTTGATTTTGCTGACTGATCCTTCTTCCCGTGGACCTTCCTGATTATCTTTTTAGATACACATGTGTGCTTAAGTGAACGTCAAGAACTTGGAGCCACAGAGATTATAGAGTGGGTAGGGCTGGCACTGAATGTGGGTGACTTGGATCCTCAGTACCCCAGAGGGTCCCCAAGCCCATCCAGGAGTGGTCCTGAGTGCAGAGCCAGTAGCAAGCCCTGAGCACCACTGGTTGTAGCCCAGAAACCCCTAACCACCACCACCAAACACCCAAAACACAAAAAAAAAAAAACCCATAAAACCAAAGCAGAGAAATTCAGGAAAGACAATTTTTTTTTTAATTTATTTTTTTTTGCTTTTTTGGGTCACACCCGGCAATGCTCAGGGGTTACTACTGGCTCTGCACTCAGGAATTACTCTTGGCGGTGTTCGGGGACCATATGGGATGCCGGGATCAAACCCGGGCCAGCATGGGCCTGCCGTGTAAGGCAAACGCCCTATCCGCTGGACTATCGCTCCAGCCCCAAGGAAAGACAATTTTTTCTTTTCTTTTTTTTTTCTCTTTGTGGGGTGGGCTTTGACCACAACTCGCTGTGCCCAGGGATCACTCCTGAAGGGTCTTGGGGGACCATATGTGGTATCAGGAATCAAACCTGGGTCGCCCCACAAGCAACACCAGTACCTTACAACTGAAGCATCTCTCGCCTCCAGAGAGGTCGTTTTCTGAATCGGCATCAACATTATCAGCATTCGGGGCACCAGCTTGGGAAGTCTCTGAGTACTTTGGAAGTGTTTTGGCTTTTGAGTACTGGCAGTTCTCTTATTGTTTAGGAACTTAACTGTTCTAATTAAGTATCGCCCCAGAAGTCCTGAAGAGAACGGAAGACGTTATCACAAGTAGTTATTAGTTATAGATACTTGTAGTATCTATAATAGTAGCTATTAGATATAGGTAAATCAAATAAGATTTGATTTATTCTCTCATCTCGAGTAGTGAGACTGAGAGTTTAGTTAAGTATTGATTACAGGCTGTGGATGCTGTTAATAAATTCAGGACCGGCAAGTGCAGGAGTTACGGCACGCACCCGGCCAGCCCTGGTCAGGCCCTCACACTGCTGTGGTTCCCTAAGCACTGCCAGGAGGCGAATCCTGAGCATGCCCATGTGGTCATAACCCTCCCCCGCTCCCACCCCCAAAGGATGAATTATTGGCTTTATGGTTATAATGTCTCATAGGAAAAACTAAATATCTGCGCAAAGCTTTGGGAAGAAATAATCAGAGAGGCTAGTATTTTAATTAGCTTTAATCCTTGCAAATATTATAGGAGTTAGTATAAAACCAAACCTTTGTGCCAGGTGATAGCACAGTGGGTAGGGTGTTTGCTTGCATGCGGCAAGCCTGGGTTTGATCCTCAGCATCCCATATGGTCCCCCAAGCACCACCAGGAGTATAATCCTTGAGTGCAGAGCTAGAAACAAGTCCTGGGCACTCCTGGGTGTGGGCCAAAACCCAAAATAAACCCCCTTTGAAAGGGTGTATAATACTAAGCATGTTAATCCAGCTGCTTGCTTAGAGAATGTGCTCATTCCATCAGGCCTATCAGAAGCTATGGCCAGGATTCTTTATAGTTCTGTTACACGCTTGACTTGAGACTCCATTAATAAAGAAGATGAGTTAGCTGTAGCGGCTATGTGAGACTTTTTTTAATGGTAAAAGCCTTATTCGTTGATTTATGGATGAGACTAAACAATTTTATAAATAAGATATGGAAGAGTGAGAATTTTAATAGTGAACCTCAACTTGTGTGTGTGGAGCAAGATAATTTCTCTTTCCTTTTGACTTAACTCAAGAGAGTTTTTATTGAGTTTTTTTTTTTTTTTTTTTGTTTACACCTGGCGATTCTCAGTGGTTACTCATGACTCTCCTGACTCCTGACTCAGGAATTACTCCTGGTGGTGCTCGGGGGACCATATGGGATGTCTGGGAACATGGGTCAGCCACATGCTAGGCAAACACCTTCCCCGCTGTACTATCACTCCGACCCTTCTCTTCAATTTTTTCTGTGAAAATCCCAGGACTGTTACAACTGAGCATTCTGTCCTGGTGCTCACAGTTCCTCAGTATTCTGGTATGGGGAAGAGGCATCTAAACAGATTCCGCAGTAAAAGTTTACATATAAGCAACATCAGAGTAGTATGAGATGCTTAAAAAAAGTCCCCTGAGAGATGGGGAGGTGCTGCTTGTTTTGTGTGCGACTGTGCGGCAGTGACCCAGGATCAGAGCTTGGCAGCACCCATGATGCCCTGTAGACACCAAAGGTTTCTCTTGAGTCAGTACTCAGGGAGAAGCTCCTAAGCCTGGCCTGTGTGGCCCCCCCATTCTTACCCCCTCCAAAAATTGACTGAATAGCAGAGAAAATGGAAGCAAAACCCAAAGAAGGTTTGGATTGAAAGCCCACCCCCAGCCCCCCGCCTTTCTGAGGCCACACCTGGCTGAGCTTTGGGGTTACGCCTGTGTCTGTATTCAGGACCATGTGTAGTGCCGGGCATGTGAACCAGGTCCCCGAGACTGTGTGCCCATTACCTGGCATCTTTTCTTTCTCCCCAGCCCGTTGAAAGTCCTCCTTTGGGTGGGCAAAATGGTCTGCTGTTTGCTTGGGAAGAAAATAACTCATAGTAATTTTATCTAAACTTTCGCTCATTCTAAACTAGAGGCTGTTTGCTACAAGAATCAGGAAAGTATTCTAGCCTTAATGTTTATTTCTTGGTAGTCTTTAAAAATCATTCGCCCTCTTGCCTGCATGTTGTGTGACTCTGCTTTTGAAGAGAGAACTTTTGTTCATCTTTTTTAGATGAAGCATGTTGCAGGCATGTTCTCCACCTTGGCGTTCCATCCACATCTTGCCTGGGCTGTATCCTGTATCCTCACTTCTTTCCCCTCCGGAGAAGGCCAGACTGTTTCTTGAGTACCTCTCTGCCTCTGTCTCTCTATCTCAATGTCTCTCTGTCTCTGTTCTATTACTCTCTGTCTCTGCCTCTGTCTCTCTTCTCCCCATCCCCCAATTTCTCAAAATAGAACTGTTTTCTTCAGTCACAGACCCTTGCTGCAGTACTTGTGCTGGTCATTTTCTCTAGGGAGGACATATCCTAGAACTCTGATTCTCAGCCTGCTTACACCGCAGTCTGGCACCAGTCTATAGACAAGTGGTAAAAAAGAAACCACTATCCTAGGGGCCACAGTGCAGTGGGTGAGGGGTGCTTGCCTTGCCTAAGCCAACCAAATTCCATCCCAGGTACCACATAAGGGCCCTGAGCCCTCCAGGAATGATTCCTGAGTACAGAGCCAGGAGTAAACCCTGAGCACCATTGGGTGCCCCATCTCCCCCAAAAAGAGACCAAATCAGAAATCTTTCTAAGATCCAGGAAGAGTTCTCAAAGGACTAGAGTGCATGTGTCACATGTGTGAGCCCTAGGTTCAGTCCCTAGCACCATACGGTCCCTGAGCTCTGAGCGTGCTGGGTATGGCAAGAGACACATCAAATGCTACTGTTAGAGAGCTTGGTCTTCAGAGCAGAAGCCACCTTATTTGTGGGGAAATGCGCAGACTTTTAGAGACATGGTTAGTATTTACTAACAAATTCTAGTTTCTTTGTTCAGCCTTAACATTCTGAATATGTTCTGTATAGTTGCTACTGAAATTTTACTAACATGGAAACCAAAAAAGTGATTCTTGCACTCAACATTTTCCCCTCTTTTGATGCTCTTCATTCCTCTGCGACTGAGTGAGAATGGGATACTATAGATTTTTATGGATTGACTCATTAGACGGAAATGAGTGTAGCCAAGCTAACCTTTCTCAGTGCTTTGCAGCTCTTGTTAATTTAAAATAAAGCCCATGTCCTTAGGGTACTAATGTTCTTGATTTTGTTATTGCTTGCTGTTGCTTTATCTTTCCTTCCATGTCTTGCCCGCTGCTTCCCTAATGCCTGTGCAGACGGCATCAGCAGAGCGCCGAGGAGAGTGGGAGATCCAGCCGAGCCGGCAGACCAATACCTCGTACCTGACATCTCACCTGGCTGCAGGCCGCCATGGGGGGTCAGTGCAGGTACTGCTGCTCTACTGCCTTTTCTTGACCTGTCCAGCCGGTAGGGGTGGCGTGCTGCCTTTGCAATGGGCGCTAATCGCCAGAGGGCTGCTCTGTAGTTCACCGGATGCTCATTTTCTGCCCTTGTGGACTGATAAAAGTCACTGAAGTGAGTGTTGATTGTTGTTGTTAAGAAATGTGATTTCTGGGGCTGGAGCGACAGCGCAGTGGGGAGGGGCGTCTGCCTTGCTTGTGGCCAACCTGGGTTTGATCCCGGCATCCCATATGGTCCCCCAAGCACTGTCAGGAGTAACTCCTGAGTGCAGAGCCCTGAGTGTAACCCCTGAGTGTTGCCAGGTATGAGCCAAAAAGCAAAAAAAAAAAAAAAAAAAAATGATTTCTGATAAGTGCATTCAAGTTCACACTTTATCCATTTGTTATAAACCATTAGAATGTAAAGACCGGAAATGTACATAATATGTACTTTTTTTAAAATAAGGTACTAGAATAATGATATTTTCTTCTTTTGTTGGTTTTGGGCCACACCAGGTGGTGCTCAGGGATTATTCCTGACTCTGCTCAGGAATCCTGGCAGATCGGGGATCATATGTGATGCCAGTGGCAAGGCACAGGCCCTGCCCGTTGTATGACCTCTATCCCACTGGAGCAGTGATTTTTCTTCCTTGGTCTGTGGTCCATATGTGGCATGGGTCCATATGTGTAAATGGCTGAAACTATCTGCTTCATTCACTGTGCAGCAGTATTCCTTAAACAGCAGCCTTGCTGCTACAGCCGCGTCGTAAGGAAGTTGAGAGCCGCTGGAGCTAGGAGTGCCCATGTCGCTCCTTCCCTGCCGTGTGTTGCAGCCCGTGAAAAGGTGGCGATGTTATTGGTACCAGTCAGCCATCTCTGAGTGGGCACGCACGTAATCGTGCTATTCATATTTTTTCTCCCTAAAATAAGTGTGATCTTGGGGAAATTATTTTTCCCTTTTTGGGTTAGGTCAGGAAAATCTGGGCAATGGTTCTTGGCCAGCAGTGGTTCAGTGCAAGGGCCTGAGGATGTGGTGTTGCCTGGGCCTGTGGCAGAGCCGGGGCTCCAGGGCAGCAACCAGCCATGCTCAGGGATGTGTGGTGCTGGGAGTGGGCCCAGGACGGGCCACGGCACACCGTGTCCCAGCCGTGCTCAGGGAATGTCTGGTGCTGGGAGTGGGCCCAGGACAGGCCGCGGCACACCGTGTCCCAGCCGTGCTCAGGGGATGTGTGGTGCTGGGAGTGGGCCCAGGACGAGGCCACGGCACACCGTGTCCCAGCCGTGCTCAGGGATGTCTGGTGCTGGGAGTGGGCCCAGCTCGGGCCATGGCACAGCGTGTCCCAGCCGTGCTCAGGGGATGTGTGTGGTGCTGGGAGTGGGCCCAGGACGAGCGCCGGCACACCGTGTCCCAGCCCGTGCTCAGGGAATGTCTGGTGCTGGGAGTGGGCCCAGCTCGGACCACGGCACACTGTGCTGCCTTCTGGCCCCTGAGAACATCTGACTTTCTTAGCACTGTTTCAAATCCAGTGCTTGCTAAAGAGAGAACCTTGTTTCTTTTTGTCATATTTTAATAAACTTCACAAAGTATCATGCTCTTGACACCACCGCCAGTAAGCCCAGGTTTACAGAATTATAAAAGTGAGGGAGGGGGCTTCGGTTTGAGCCCCACTCATCAGTGCTCAGGCAGAGCTGGGGACTTGCTCACTGGGTCTCCCGTTACAGGCACGGGAGGGACAGTATCGGGTTAGGTGTGCTGGGCTTTTGTGGGTTTTTTTTGGGGGGTCACACCCAGTGATGCTCAGGGTCATACAGTGTTCCAGCACCCGTCCCTCCACCAGTGCCCATTTCCCACCACCAATGTCCCCGATTCCCTCCCCCCCTCCCCAGCTGCCTCTATGGCAGGTTCTTTATCTCTTTCTCTCTTCCCTCCCTTACACATTGTGGATTACAATACATGCATTAAGAGGTTGTCATGTGTGTCTTTTGCCTGTATTTGATGCTCAGTTCTAGGTTGGTATTAGCACTTTTGACAATTATTAGCACTCTGTTCCATTCTCTGTCTTACCTAGCCTCTGACTCCCACACAGTTGTGATAATTTCCACCTTTCACAAGATCTCCTGATCCATGTTTCGCCTAACCTTGGATATTGGTATCATAATATGTACATATATATATATATTTATGTCATACACAAAATGCAGTCATTTTTATATCTTTTTCCTTCTGGTTAATTTCACTCAACATGATCCTCTCCATGTCCATCCATTTATAGGCTAATTTTATAACTTCATTTTTCCTAAAGCTGCATAGTATTCCATTGTACCGATGTACCAAAGTTTCTTAATCTAGTCATCAGTTCTCTGGCACACTGGTTGTTTCCAGATTCTGGCTATTGTGAATAGTGCTGCTATGAAAATAAAAATGCAAATGGTGGGGAAAGCGGTTTTAAACATAGTCTTCTCTGAAGGGTGTTGGCTTGTCTCTAGATCCCCCGTTTTGGATTTTCTCCTTCCTTCCTGCCATTAAATTTAGTTTTTTTTGGGGGACCACAGTCAGCTGACCTCAGGGGCTTACTCCTGATTCTGAGCTCAAGGATTAGCATACTAACCTGGGTCAGCCATGTCCAAGGCAAGCACCTTAACCCAATAGTATCTCTTTAGCCTCCTATTAAATTTAGTTTTAGTTATAAATTTTGGGGAAAATACTATATTCATACTATTTTTTTTTCCTGAGGACATGTTCCACATTTTATTTACATTTCAAGACTAACTTTAATCTCAAAATCACATAGCCATATACCTATTTCCTTTTTGTTGATTTCACTTAAACCTATATGCATGGTTTGTCAAAGACTGTAAACAAATATTTACCATGTCTGTTACATTTAACACACAGGAGCGGCTTTTAACAGAAATTCATTGACCTCCCATGACATTGTTTTAAATTATAAATACAGGTATCAAAACAATCCCTGAGCGTACTTTTGATACTACAACTAATCAGCACCCACACTGCTTTAAAACTTAACACAATTTGTGACAATATTCATTTTACCTGCTACTTTAGACAATTTGAGCGGTAGCTTTCACTAAGATGGATACAGCATGCCATTTCTGGTTTTCCTTCTGGCGAGACTGGCTTTTCAGAAACATACATGCCACCACAGCCCTCTGACCTTTCTCACCATGCTTTCACCTTGCAGTCCTGGAGTCTACTTTGAGTACTCCAGATGTATGCCCTAAATGACAGTGCCAGTGCCCTAACAAGAGAAAAAAACATTGTGTTGCATCTTACCTCCCTGTCACCTGAAAACATAATGGGTGTACATACATTCTTATAAATGTCCAGGTCATGTTTGCCAGCTGGAATTCTTTTAGTTAATGTGTGGGTATTTTTGCATTGTGATACTTAATCAAGACATAACATGAGTAGAAGGTTGTTGATTTAAGACAAGTTTGAGATCCATTAAAATTAATTGTTGTATGTTTGTCCTTCTGGTGGCTGTGGGAGCTTCATATTTTCTTTGGACATCATGGGGACGTCTTAGCTCTTGAAGTACAACTTTAATGCTATATGCATTTTGCCGTTTGCTAACACTGGTATGCTCCGTGCATCCACCATTCCACTGGAATTATTTATTCCATTCATATTAATTTTGGTTACAAATCTAACTGACGGAGGAGCTTCTGGGTACTTAGGTCCACATTCTACTTTTAGGCTATATATTCTGTTTTCATAATTTGTCCTTGGTGGCCCAATAATCATGCCTGTCCACCTTGTGTGTCATATCTTCATCGTCTTCAAGGCCCCAGCTAACTGTACCATCACCTACTCCTTTCTGTCCTTCTTCAAGTTCTTCCAACAAGCGAAAATTATGAGGAACCTTGACTCCTGTAGAGACCGCCATCTTCTCCTGCAGCCCGGCGTCACTGCCTATATTCATACTATTTTGTAGTTTTTTTTTTTTTTTTTTTTTTGCTTTTTTGGGTCACACCCAGCGATGCTCAGGGGTTACTCCTGGCTCTGCACTCAGGAATCACTCCTGGCGGTGCTCGGGGGACCATATGGGATGCCGGGGATCGAACCCAGGTCGGCATGAGCCGGCTGCGTGCAAGGCAAGCGCCCTACCCGCTGGGCTATCGCTCCGGCCCCTGTAGTATTCTTTTTAACAGGGCCAAGAAATAAATAATGGAAAATGATTACATTAATTAAGTTCTTACTGTGTTTTGTTCATAAGAAAAATAAAAGTTTCTGTTTTAAAAATAATTGTGGGCAGAAGCCAGAGAGGCAGTACAGTGGATGGGGCATTTTTGCCTTGCAGTTGGCGACCTGGGTATCACCCCCAGCACTACATAGGGTCCGCCGAGCACCACCAGGAGTAATCCCTGAGCACAGAGCTGGGAGTAACCCCTGAGCACTGCCAGGTGTGGCCCAAAAAACCAAATAATAATTATTTTGGGCACAGACAGCCAGTGATAGTTTCCACCTTGCTTTGTTTCCTTTTTGAATAGCTCTCCCCAAAGACTTCTAGTAGACATTTCCTCCTTATGCAGGCCATTGCTGCAGATTAAGTAGTGAGGCCCCAGCAGAGGAGGGAGAAAGGAGCAGATCCTTCTGGAGGAAGGGGCTGGCTTGTGAGCTTTGGGTGCAGGGGCCCAGGATCTCTGAGCTATGACCAGCCCGAACCAAACCAGATGTCTGGAGGGAGAAGAGCAGTAAGCATGTATCAGTCCGTTTCCAAGTTCCATGGCACCAGACTTGGATTAGTGCAGATACCACACAGTTACGCACTAGGTAAATGGCACTGCTCCATCTTACACACCCTGGAGTTCAGACCGGGATCTGGCACCAGGACCAGCTCTGTAAGCAGTGGAGCTGGCATTCAAGTCCAGGGCTTAGTCTAAGCCCATTTCTTGTTACTGTGCCGTGCTGCTCCGTTCTTGTTCAGCTGGTATTGTACCTCGACTCAGGTGTGATTCCCTCGCTCGTAAGTAACGTCCTGAGTAAATGATTCCTGTTCAGCAGCATATGGTAGCTGAACCGCTTGTTTCCTTTTGTGGTTCTTCCACGTATCAGCCGAGGTCTTTAATAGCAGAGTGTTTTACCTAGCAGGCCTCTTTGCCATCTCCCAGCACCCACCAGATTAGGGCTCCACGTGTTGGAAATGAACTGGCTGGCAGAAGGGGGCTGTGCAAGCCAGTGAGGTGAGGCAGGCCCAGCGTGAGCAGATGAGAGCCGAGGCTTCAGTCAGGACTTCGGACGGGCACGCACAGGGGCATGACGAGGGCCTGGGATGAAGGTCGTCAGGAAGACCGGGCTTCAGGAGCGCGTGCCCGACTGTCGCCAGAGCTCAGAGCACTCGTGGTTTATGAGTGCTAGCTGTGATCAGGTCGTGAAGAAGTGTCTGAAGGTCAGAGAAGTGTGCTAACAATCGTTGGAAATGATAATACCAGCCTAGAACTGAGCATTGACTATAGGCAAAGGGATACCCATGATAACATCTGGATGTATGTATTGCAAGCCACAATGTGAGAGAGAGAGAGAGAGAGAGAGAGAGAGATTAAAAAAACCTGCCATAGAGGCAGGCGAGGGAGGACATTGGTGGTGGGAAATGGGCACTGGTGGAGGGATGGGTGCTGGAACACTGTAAGACTGAAACCCAAACATGAACATCTCTGTAATTGTATATCTCACGGTGGTGTAATAAAACAAAAACTAATAAAATAAAATGTGGGGAAAAAAAAAAATGTCTGTAGGAATGTATGATTGCTTATAGTTCTCCTGCCCACTATTGGTTTTTAAAAACATATTTACTGAATCTCCATGTAATTAAAGCTTAAATGCATTAAAGAGAGGGAACTAGGGGCCAGAGAAATACACAGCGGAGGCCACTTGCCTTGCATGTGGCTGACCCGGGTTCCTTCCCCATCATCTCATGGGGGGCCCTAAGCCTGCCAGGAGTAAACTCTGAATCCCACAGGCGTGGCCTCAAAACAAAACAAACAAACAAGCAAACAAAATACCGCTTTCATAGCGTTTTTTGGAATAGGGACTACACTGTTTCCATCCAGTGCCATAGAGTAGACTTCCAGTATCATTGAATGTTTGGTTTCCCCCGTGTAGTCTGGTGGCCTTCCCTGACTTTGGACAGCTGCCCTCTCTCCCTCAACCTCTCACCTCCCACCTTGCCGCAGCCCGGCAAACAAATGCTCCAGACATGGCCTTGAACCGCCTCTCCCTGAGGTACTGGCAGGAGGCTGTTGTCGCCCCTTCTGTCCGTCACACTCACCTTTCTCTTGCAGGTGGTTAGCTCCACCAATGGAGAGCTGAGCGTCGATGACCCCACGGGCGCCCACTCCAACGCACCAATCACAACTCACCCGAGGTGGAGGTACTGGAGGAAGCTAAGTGCGTTCCGACTTGGGGGCTCCGGCCCTCCTCTCTCTGCTCTCTGTGCTGCTTCTCACTCCACGTTCGTTCTCCTTGTGCTCGGACCCACAGCTTTCTTCCTTTGGCCGTTTCATTTTTGCATGATGCTCTAAGGCTGCTGCTGCCCTTTGTTAACTGTGATTTCTGGGGAAAACAATCACTTTTTTTTCTCGTCTCCATGGGACAAAAGTTAGTAGCTAGGAGCTTTTTTTTATCTGGGAGCTTTTGGCTCCTTGTAGAATAGAGGAAAATATGTTCATCCAAACCACCGGCCTGGCTGAACAGCATGAGAGTTTTTATTCTTGGCTACTGACTCTTGTGTGTACAGTTCTGGAGGAAGGCTTTCGGGACCATTTTGTTCTTAATTAAATGGCTCTGGACTCAGAAGAACTCCAAGTCAGGGAGAAAAATGGGTTTCTGTCTCTGAGTGAATGGGGCTTAGAGGGAGAGGAAATCACTGATCTCCAAAGGGTGAGGAGGCGCCTCGCTCCCCGCTCTGCTTTCCTCGCATGTTACGTCTTGCCTTGCCTTGCCGCCAGCCCTGTGTGCTCTCTGCGGTCTGTGTTTAAACTCTTAATGTCTGCGTGGAAGCTGCAATGCTGGCCAGTTCTGCTATGAAGCAGCGCTCTGGCCACTTCTCCCTCTTCCATACTTCATCCCAAATTCAGATTTGGAGTCAAACTCCCAAGAAGACACAGCTGTGTCTTTATGATGTAGTAACAGCTGCCAGGACTGGTCTATCGGCCTCTTCCCTCAACTCCTGTGAGAGCGTGTTATCATCTCAGTAGCACCTTTTCTGAAGCGGGTGATATACTTACATTAAGCCCTAAGTGGTCTCTGGGATCCCCAGAGAGCCCAAACATTCTTACAGCCCCGGATGTAAGGCCGTGTGAGAGCCACGTTGTCTTTCCTTCCAGATAGACCTTGCACAGCTGCCCACACACCTCCGCCTTCTCGCTGCTCTATATGTGAGGCTCACCTTTCCGGAAGAGCGGGGTGAAGAATTCCTACCCGGGGCTCAAAGCAGCTCAGAGTGTCTGCCACTCCTGCCGAGTCACTGCGACTGCAGGGCACCTTTGGGAGTTCTCCTTCTGGGCAATGCAAGGCTCTGGCCGATAAAGCGAGCAGGGGAGTTTTTAATGCCATACTTGGCCCTGTGCTCGCAGGGACTTTGGAAAATTGTCACTGTGGTCACCATTTTCAGTTTCCATGGCAAAGCTTAATCTTTCACATAACCGATAGGCCGCTCTAGGCTCTCAGCTTTGCCTGAACTGAGTCAGCTCAGGTTAGAAAATACCAGTACCTGGGCCAGCACTAGGGCTTCTGGTTGAATTGATCTGGGATATGATGTGAGGATAAAGACTTCTTGAAAGTCAGGAGATTCAGGTGTCTCGTCAGGCTTGGGAATCACTGCGTTAGGTACTGTTGGACCCGGAACCTGGACTTGAGTGGTGGCTGTGTGCTCTCCCGCCCTCTCCTCACTCCCAGTTTCCCTTTGTGGCTGTTACATGGAAGGCTCTGGGATAAGCAGTGGTCTTTGAGTACCAAGAGTGACTGCACTTCCGTTTCTCGGTGTGGCCTCATACAGGCTTATCTTTTGGACCATTACATTTCATTTATTTTTGGTGAATGTGTGTGCGTGTGCGTGCGTGTGCGTGCTGTGTGGTGTGTGTGTGTGTGTGTGTGTGTGTTTGGTATTTGTGTTCTGTGTGTAAGGTATTGGGCCATTCACACAGGTTTCAATCTGGTGTATTCTGTTCCTAGTATCATCTAAGCTGCAAGACGGGGAGTTTAAAGCTTCCCCATGTAAAAGAGGCACACTCAAGCCTTTGTCTCCTTTCGTAAGGTTTGTGCCTGCTGAAAGGTTTGGAATCTAGAGCCTGGCGACTGCATTTGATCAGTGTCACCCAAAGCTCCAGGTTTAAAGCATCCGTATGCCATTTCCTTTAGTAATATCCTGAGTTTTCAGTCTGTCCTTCTGAGGGCACTGTCAGCGCAGCCATGTATTTTACTGTTTGGCCTTCCGTGTGTGAGGAGGCGGGAAGGAGCTGCCAAATGCCCACCTGCTGGCTCGTGTTGGTGGGAAGCAGTCGCAGCTGGAGAGGCATAAGGCACCCCCCCCCCCACCCCCCATTGCCGGCAGCTGCAGTGCCGTGGGGACAGGCGGTCTGCCCGAGAGCAGGGCCCAGCTACCACTCAGCCCAGGGACTCGGGAGGCTTGTGAAACCGCCAGCGCCACGCTTTCGGTTTCTTCACCCAGCTGGTTTTGTGTGAGGGAGGAGAGAAAAACAGGGTCTTGGTTTTTGTTCTCTGTATAGAATGAGTGTCTCGCTGCTTTTCTCTGCCTCTAAGCGTGGGCATGCAGGCATCTGTATGGCGGGTGTTTGGTGGATCTGAGCACAGGCGTTTGGAGGCACAGACTCTCCATTGGCTTCAGCTACGACTGAGCACACGTAGACCTCGTTCACTCCCCAGAATGAGCAAGAATGGGGTTCAGGCGCTTTCTCTGTCTCAGAATCTGGAAGGTCAGCAATACCCTCGTGGGAGACTCCCTGCAGCGGCCTTGCTGGGTGTCGGCAGAAGCGGAGCGCTTGTTCCGACCCTGAAATGAGCCTGGCCCAGCCTGAAGCCTTTCCCCTCACGAAGAGCCAGTTCCCCACCGTCCTGCTCCTTCCAGGCCCTGTCCCCTGCCCTTGGGTGTGGGGACCAAGTGGCCAGGCCTCCACCATGCCTCGGCAGAGGAAGAAACTAAACACAGACACATCTGCATGTTTGCATGGCGCACAGGCAGTCGCTCTCCCTCCCGCCTCTGTGGACTAATATCTGTCTTTCTCTCTTCCTTTCTGTGCTTTTCTCTTTTGTACACTCTATAGCTGCCTGAAAATGCTCAACCTGTGGTGAGTCCCTCTCTCCAGTCCACGTGCCAGGGAAGCAGGCCCAGCCAGGCTGGGATTGGCAAAACCAAGCAATGCCCCAGGAGTATTGACAGGCTCCTCTCTGCCCCTTGTCCCATCCCCACCAAACCAGGAAGCTGGAGCCACAGGTGGGGTGGGTCGGCCTGCCCCCAGGAGTTGATCTGGTCCTTCGCTCACTGCTGCCCCTGTCAAAACACTATCCCATGCTATCCAGAACTCTTCATTTTTTCCAACAGAATGAATTTTCCACCCCTAAATTAATATAACAGAATACGTCAGACAAGTAGGGACAGAGCTAGGAAGATAAGATGACAGTGTCAGTTGTTTAGGTTATTCCTGACAACCCCAAGGACAGTTGTGGTGAGATATCTCTCGTTCCACAGCTTGGTCTCTGGCCTAAGAGTCATCTGCTTTGGCAGAATCTCGTCTGTCTTTTTGATTCACTTGGTTCTTCCATCTGCAGACTATGAATTTCTTGGGAAAGAGTGAGAGACACTTGGGGGAGAGACGGACATTTTGTTGTTTGGGTTCTTTTGTTTGTTTGTCTTTATTTTCTTCCTCTTTCCTTTCCTCTTAGAGAGTATAGTGGCCAACGACAGCCTTGGCTAAGGGGATATTGGAGCCTTTCTTTTGCATGCTGGGAAATGACTGCTCAGATCATTCTCCAGGCCAGCAGTGGTGTGCGGAAGGGAAGCGCTAAGAATCTGTGTGTGTGTGGGGGGGCACGTTCTGCTGCTGATAGAGCCTTTCTCAGCCCTCTTCCTGGTCACTGTCTGACAGCTTCCGGTTGCTGCTGAGCTGACTGGTCTGTTGCAGTCTGGAGCTGTGACTCTCCCACTCTGCATGCACATGCTCTGTGCTCGCCACAGCCTGCTCGACCTGATAACCGCCTTGTGTCTGTCTGTCAGCGGTCACTCGCTTGGGCTCCAGTGTTTGAGCCCCGACTCTCTAGTCCGGTTACCTACAGGCCTTCCCCAGGGACAGGGATGGATGGAAGAGAAGTGATTTGTGGAGATAAAACTTATAGGTAGAATTTGCGATCTTAAGGAGTACATCGGCCTGTGCAGCACATGTGTGTCTGTATAATCTGATATTATTATCACTGTCACTATCACTATCTTCCCGTTCATCATCGATTTGCTCGAGCAGGCACCAGTAACATCTCCATGTGTCCTGTCTCATGCAAGTAGAGCCCAAGGGCACCTGCTTGCTCCAGGAACATAAAGAGCCTCAAACCATTCCATCAGGTCATGGGAATGACCTAACATAATTGTTACTGGTATTTGGCATCAAATATGACACGGGTAGCTTGCAGGCTTACCGTGCGGGTGGCATACTCTTGTAGTCACCTCTAATGTTTTTGTGTGAGACGTTAATCGCACAATCCTGCAAATCCTGTGTTTTGATGCCAGGGTTCCCTGCCCTAGAGAGCTTGGGCGCCAGCTAGCCAGAGCCATGAAAGATAGGTTCTTGAGAGGACCAGCATTTATCTATCCATGACACTTGCGGTTGGGAGGTCGCTGTGAACCAGGAGGGTGAAGGAAGTTTTCATGGAAATTGTAAGAGAGCAACACTGGTCTGAGGGAGAGAGCTAGTATATAGAGGTAGGACATGAAAAGGCCAAAACTAGGGAGAAGAGCACTCGGGGCTTCTGGGTAGGAAGACTGGATGGATTCTGACCGGAGCGGAACAAGCATGCTGAGCATCGCCAGCGGCTCAGCTGGAAGAACCCTAAGGCACTTGAAGGGCTCACGCTCGTCTTTTCTCTGGAGAGGAAGGCTGTTTTATGGAGATCATCGTGGGTTTGGGCTTGGGTCTGACCTAGGTTTTATAATTTTTTTTGGGGGGGTGGGCGGATACCCATCATTGCACAAAAGCAACTTTAGGCTCCTTGCTCATGGTTGCTCGGACAGGGCTCAGGAGACCATAGGTGCTAAGGAGCAAACTTAGGCCTTCTGCATGCAAAGTGTGCCTGCAGCCCTCTGAAATAATAGCCCCAGTTTCCACAGGTCCTGTTGCTGGCAATTACCACAGAAATCAAAGAGCTGCAGGGCCAGAAATGAAGTTTAATGGACTGAGCACATGGCTTGCATGCAGGAGGGCAGCAGGTGGTGTGGGCCCTAAAGAGAGCAGGCTGGGAAGCACTTCCTCTCGGGGAGGCTCACTGAGAGTTTCAGCTGACGCCTTAACTCTGCTAACCAGCAGGCGGGTCCACCTGGCACATACACTACCCAGGTTCCAGCCCTCTGGTCCCCAGGTCTTGCCAGAGTAGGTCCTGAGCACTGCCAGCTGTGGCCCCCAAACCAGGAGTCACTGACTGGCTGTGGTCGTGAGCAGCACCTCTGAGAGCTCCAGAGCGCCTCCCCGTGAGGCTTTGGGGCATTCCGGCTTTTACAGCTCGTGATTTCCCCACCGCCCCTGAAAGGCGGTTTAGACTGAAAAGGATCCATAACAGCATTTCATTTTGTTTAGGTGTTATTTAAAATACACACAAATCTTAGGGCTGGAGCAATAGCAATAGTACAAAGGTGTTTGCCTTGCACGTGGCCAACCTGGGTTGATCTCCAGCATCCTATATGGTCTCCTGAGCACCGCCAGGAGTAATTCCTGAGTGCAGCCAGGAGTAGCTTCTGAGCAATGCTGGGTATGACCCCAAACCAAAAGATAAGAAATAAATAGTATAAACCAAAAGCATCACCTTAGAATTTACCTCCAAATGATTGGAAATCAAAGTTGGTATAAGTGTTAGTGGCTCATTCTGAAGGGGATGCTTGAGCGGGCGGGAGCTGCAAAGCATTGGTGCCCCATGAGATTGGCTTTGCCTTGTTTAATCTCTTCAAAAGACCAAGCTTGGAAAACACGCTTTTTTTTTTTTTTTTACTTTTTTTTTGCTCTTGGGGTCACACCCAGTGATGCTCAGGGGTTACTCCCTGGCTCTGCACTAAGGAATTACTCTTGGTGGTGCTCGGGAACCATATGAGATGCTGGGAATTGAACCTGGGTCAGCCATGTGCAAGGCAAACACCCTATCTTCTGTACTATTGCTCTGCTCCCTAGCCCCAAATCTTTTCCCAGTAGTCTTGCTGTGGATTGTTTAAAACAATCAAAAATGTTAGTCTTTTTTTTTTCCTTTTTGGGTCACACCGGCGATGCTCAGGGGCTACTCCTGGCTCTGCACTCAGGGATTACTCCTGGCGGTGCTCGGGGGACCATATGGGATGCCAGGGATCGAACCCGGGCCGGCATGGGTTTTGTTCAGGTCCTAGATGCATGTGATACTTTGGTTAGTGACTGTTCAGATTTATTAATAATACTTTACAAACATCATTGGTCCTCAGAAAATCTTTATATGACCTCCTTGAGCTCCTGCTTCCATAATTTTGATATTTTGTTCATTAGGGTAGTAGTAAAACCCTGTTATGGTCTTCGTAAATACTCATTTCTAAGAATACTGTTTGAAACTTTATTAACTTATTGCCATTGGGCATAGGAATACCAAGAGTTCTTGCTTCAAAAAGGAAATCTTAGCTGCAGTGGAGAATTTAAGAGCAAGGGGAGTAGGGTCGGAGTGATAACACAGCGGCAAAGGTGCCTGCTGTGCACGTGGCTAAGGCAGGTTTGATCCCTGGCATCCCACAGGGTGGCTGTATGTGGGGTGATTCATAAGTGCAGAGACAGGAGTGACCCCTGAGCACCGGGTGGTACCCCTCACTCCCTGCCCCCAAAAGAAGAAGGAAAGTAGGGGATAACTTTTGATTTCCACATGAATATTCTTGGCGCGGAACCTGGAAGAATTAGATAAGGTAACTGAGTCCAAAGATGTTTTTCTCCGAGAAATTTTCTTGCAGGAGTCCAGTCACTCCGAGTTAGGGTCCCAGCCGGACGCCCTGCCTCTCCCTGCGTGTCTAGCTCGCCCGCTGCCCTCTGCCCCCGCCCCAGTTCTATGTGGAGAGTGGGTCGTTCGCCCAGGCCTGCCTCCCCCTCCTCGCGGACTGCTGGTGACTCTCGTTGCCTGAGCGGGACATCTTCAGGTTCCGAGGATGCGAGTGAGGGAGAAAGCTTCCCACACTCAGGGATGTATGTGCTGGCACTGTGGCCCCCAGGGCAGCCTGGGGCGACCCGACCTGCTCCCGGGCATGTAGTGCCTGAACTGGCGTCTCCCTCAGAGTGGGCTTTGCTGGTCTCAGTGAGGGGCCTCGGCTCACTCCAGCCAGCTGCTGCTGCTCTGTACCTGGGGGTCGCTGGCAGAGAGGATGGAGAGAATTCTTGTGTATGTGTGTGTGTGTGTGTGTGTGTGTGTGTGTGTGTGTGTGTGTGGTGCCAGATATTGAACCCAGAGCCACTCACATTCAAGGCAGATGCTCTACTTTTGAGCTATTTCCTGGCCTCAGAGAGGTTTTTCCCTCTGGACTTGGGGATACACAGCGGTACTCAGGGGAGCATGTGGTGCTGGGAAGCCTTAATCCTCTGAGCATCAGGAGATCCCCTAAAGCGCCCAGTCATGCTTCCCGTGGAATCCATCTGCCTTGGTGTGGCCTCCCCACCAGCTGTCTCAGGCCGACCACGCGTGCTGTTCCTGGGCAGCCCGAGGTCCCGGCTAGACTTGGGGGTAGAGTAGGTCGTTATTCTCCTTCTGGTGCGACATCCCCAAAGGACAAACGTATGTTTCCAGCCCTGCCTGCTTGCTGTGGCGTCGTGACACAGCTGTTTCCTTTGCATCTCCCGGGGAGACACCTGCCCACCCCTTCTCCCGCTCTCCCTTGAGGTGCACCGGGAGGCAGTAGGCTGCCCTCGGCGCGGGTGGGTGCCAGGTGAGGTCCCACTCCCTCCTGTAAGCCGCTGCAGGCAGAGAGGCTGTGGGAGCTGCAAGCGTCCTTCCCTGACTTGCCCTGTTCCTTGTGCTCCAGGTGCTGCTGTTTCTTTAAGAGGAAAAGGAAGAAGACTCAGCGCCACAAGTGACCAGTGCCTCCCTGGCGTCCTCAGGCCCTGGGGACTCCACTCATCGCACCTGCAGCTCCTGCCATTTCTCACTGGAAGGGACTCCCCTTGGGAGGGTGGATCCAAACCAAAAAGAAGAAAACAGTTGCCCAGGAGGGGTCAGTGCAGGCAGCCGGGCCTGGCTGGGCAGTGGCCTGGCGGTCCCCACGTATCCACTGCTCTGAGCTGGGCTCAGAGCTCTTCCATGGCTTGCCCTGGTGCTGCCTGGCTGATCCTCCTTCCTATTGTTTACAGTGAAGGTGTCATTCACAAAAAACTCAAGGACTACTACTATTCTCTCTCTCCCCGTAGTTGCTCCTGGTTCTTGGCCCTCTCTACGCCCCCAGCACTGCAGCTGGGAAGCGAGGGGCTGGTCTGCTGGAGGAGCCTGAGCCAGGCTGTAGTCCAGAAGCTCGGCGGAAGAGGCTGAGCTCGGCCCTGCCACAAGGGTGGTCCTCTTCCTCTGTGCCGGTGCGGCTCCCACCCCTCGCTGGCCCTGGGGTGCAGGTCCCCTCCTCCCTCCTGTGAAGCTACACTGTAGGACACAAGCTGTGAGGAATCTGCCATCTGCTGTCCCCCGTGTTGGTGTTCTGAGCTTTCTGGACTAGTGACCCTTCAGTCAGTGTCAGACAGTGAGAATGGCCCGAGCCGCGGGGAGCGACCACAGCGGACTTTATTGCACTTTCAGTTGTGTTTTTGTTTTCAACGACAATGACTTTGCAGATGCATATTGTGTCTGGGATATTGTGTTCCCTTTTTTCTGTTTTGAGGGAGATGGGGCCAGCCAAGGCACTCAGAGAACACTCTCGGTGGAAAGAGGCGGGCCTGCTTACCCAGAGGAGAAGAAGCCAACTCCAAGTCATTCTGAGTGGGCCTTCGGCCTGACAAGGAAGCATACTTGAATTTTCCTGCATCTTCTCAGCTGCTGAGCAATGTCCTTCTTGACCTCATCCGCCTGCCATCGAACAACCTGACTTTCTGGCACAGGGGCGGGGCCGACTGTGACCAGGAGGCGGCTTGTTCCCGAGCTGAGACAGAACAGCAGATCGGTCTGTGTCCCTGCTGCCGGGACTTCCAACTTCGATAGCCATGTGACTAGCTTAGTAACTCGGAGGCCAAGATTCGTGATGAAATAGCCACCACCGTTTTGCTACTGTGGACAGAAAGAAGGGAAGCCAATTTGCCTCCCAGCGGCACCCCGGATTTGACATCCCAGGCCCCCAGCTGAGCGGCAGCCTGAGGGCTGACCAGGGCCTCCCAGCAGGACCTCGTGGCTGGCTCAGGGCTCAGCACAGGGTCGCGAGAGGGTGAAGGTAGGATTTGTTGGCACTAGAAAGTTCCAGAGGAAAGAAGACGGCCACGAAAGTCCTGGAGTTGTCTTCTCGTCAGGACAGACTCCTTCCAGATAAGCGCGCCCTTCCAGATATGCTGGCTGCTGCCACCTTCCACGACATACTGCTGTGACTCTCCCGGGAGATTCCCTGCTTGAAATGTCAGAAATGTTTGGGGGCCAGAAATGTGGCTCAGTGGTAGACGCCCTGGGTTCGATTCCTGGCATCACAGGGAAAAAAGAAAGAAAAAATTATGGAGTTAACTTTACGTTCCATTTCCATTTGGGTTCAGTGGTTCTTCAGACAGCTCCAGCTGTGTGGGAGGATCAGAGGAGAGAGGATTGTTTCCTTCAGGGAGGGAGGTCTTGTCTCTGGAGGTGGAGCTTGGTCACCATGGAGGACAATGTCTGGTGACCTAGGCAGGCGCTTTGGGAGCAGTCACTGCCCCTGGCTTGCGTGCTGGGGTTGTCTTCTAGATCGGGGAGGTGGGGCTGTCTTCTGCTTGATGGTGTTTCCTGAGTAGTTTCTTGCTTTGTCTCCTATGGAACCAAAATAGCATTAGCACGAATAGCATGCTTGGGTTCTGCCTTTTCCGTAGACCTTGACTCAAACCTGCTTTGCTCCCGAAAGGCTGTTGCCTCTCATTTTTGTCTACAGAACTGGCCAGGAGACGCCTTGACGTTCCCCTTCCTCCCTCCCACACAGATTTTGAAGAATGGGGTTTGTTTCCTTGACATTCCGTGGTGATTAGAAATCACGTGCAAATGGACCCTGTCTCGGTCAGCAGTGGGCAGCCTGAACTCCCTGCACAGCGACTGTAATTCCCTTTCCCTGCGTTAGAAAGAGCCTTGCCGGGCATGGCAAGGAGAAGGCGGTGGCAGAGCTCGGAGCATCCTGGCACTCCGCACCCTAAGTGCCTCCCACTCATGTCCCTGCGCTTCTGCAGAAAGCAAAGGCAGCGGCCAGCTTGCCGCTAGGGCAGCCCCCTTGCAGCTGGCTTTGGGACTGTTTTTGGAATCTTTAATATTTTTTTATAGATTAGCTCTTGAAGGGTTGAATCCTAGCAGTCGTGGGATGGGGGTGGGGAGTTCTTCCTAGTGCACTGTTCTCATGGACCCCCGCCCCCAACCCACTCACGCCAGTCTCCGACTAGATATCTGAAAGATGAAGCCGCCTCAGGTCGCCAGACAGGAAGGGTAATGGGGATCTCCATCTCGGGAGCCTGTTGTTCCTGAAGACGATGTACACACTTTGCGTAGTAAGCAGCAGTTTGGTCATCAGTGTGTGCCTCCTCCTGCTCCGTGCTCCCCACGCACACACCAGGCCCGTGCCTGTCGCCGGGTTTGCAGTGTCCGCTGGGCTCCTGGGGGGGGTGGGGGTCTGGGTTCTAGCATCCCCACCCCCACCCAAATCTGCTTGGGGTGGCTTTTCTTTCTCTTCTTTTTTTTCCTCTCTGTAGTTTTTGAGCTGCTTCTGTGTCACTTGTTTCTGAGCAGTGCTAAGAGCTGATTTAGCATCTTTCCAAGTGTTCGGATTCCTTAAGCGTTGGACCATTAGGCTTTCAGGGCTGTTCCCTGTGCTCTCACTCCAGGTTGCTCAGCAGAGCTTTGCCAACTGCAGTCTGGTGTGCCCTCAGCGTTTTCTTGCTATTTGGGGATCTGTCAAGGAGTAAACAGGGTGTAGGAAGGGCCAAGTCAGGTGACTCATCCAAAGAAACAGCCCCTGCCACTTTGTCTGCTCCCGCTTAGCCTGGTGGGCATGTACACAGGCGTTGCATACTCAGTGTTGATTCCCAGTGTTAGGAGCCACTTTCCATAGTGTTGGAAACACGCAGTGACAGTGATGTGCTAACAGAGTGGTTACTGAAGATCATGGCCTTAATTTTTTTATGCAAAACATATGAGCCACTGCCCTTCCTGCTGAGCAAGCATGCCTGTGTGGCAGAGCAGAAAGCAGCTCTACAAGGACCTCCATGTTGTGGTGTGTCTTCCCGAGCCCCAGGTGCCTCCAGTGTCCTGGTCAGCCTCTTCCATTTTCATCTCTCTTTTCCATCCCTCATGAGTGGCCCGGTGTCCAAAACACAGTACGGCTAGAGTGGGAGAGAGCCATACAGCCAGCCTTGGCCCGGCCATTGCTACAACGTGAGCAGACGAATCCCAGAAACCAGGGTAAGTAGGCACCGGTCTGCACTGGCCATCGGACAGTGGCCGGGTTCCTGCTTTGCTGGCGACCACACTCTAGCAAAAGTCTCTTAGCAGCTGATGACCAGTGACTCTTCGTCTTCCTCTTGGTGTGTGTGGCAGAATCAAAATAGGATTCCTCCAGTTTGTTTACTTACTTTGGGGGTGGGGCGGGGGAGTCTGGTTTGTTTCTGAGTAAGAGAAAGGGAACTCTGACCCTTCTGAGGGTTTCAGAGTTTGGGCAGCTTTGTTTAGCCAATAAGGAGTCTTGGAAGCCTTTAATCAATGAAGTAGTCTTAAACAAGTTTTCCTCTAATGCCTTTTGCAGGGTGCAAAAGAATAAGTTTCTCTGTCGTATTCAGAATAGTAGATTCTCTGGATTAGACAGTCGTAGCTGACAGATTTCCTCCAAAAGCAACCAGAAAAGCCACTCCAGTATTTGTAGGTTCGACTTTACAAAGGAAAAAGTGAGCGTCTATTCCATAGTTTGATCACTAAACTTGATGTTATAAAGAAACCTCAGTTCTGTGGACAGAAGTTCTGTTCTTTCGTTGTTGTCTCTGTTTCTTCTTCTCCATCATCTTCCTGGTGCCAGCAGCACTTCGCAGTCTCGGAGCAGAGGATTTCCAGTGTAAATAGTGGGGTGCGGTGCTGTGGTCTCAGTACAGGAGGGCAGCTGTCCTGAGGGTGCCCCTGCGTCCCGCCAGCCCCAGCGCCCTCTCAGGCCAGGTGAGAGGTCTTCAGTGTCCTCTTCAGGAGCTCCGGGCCAAACCGGCGCCACGGAAGTCTTTTTTTAAGAAGCTTCTTGTCTATTGGGAATGTCTCAGGAAAAGCGAGCCATTTCTTTGGGGGAAAATATATTACAGATGGGTGTGTGTGTGTGTGTGTGCATATCTATGCCTGTGTATATGTGTGCGTGTGTGTGTGTGCGCGGCGTTCATCTGTACCATTTCACTTAGAGACCGACACCCCAGCTGCTGGGACCATGTGTTCCTGAATGTTCTGGGAGGCCAAGAGGCAAGTGAGCTTCTTGACTTCACGTCACGGCCACTTGCTCTGGGAACAGGCCCTGTTATAGAGCAGAAGAGTAAACTGCAGAAAAGAGATGAAACCAAAAATAAACTCTCCTGAGGAAGATAACGTCGACACATCAATTCCCATCGGATATTAGGACATGCTCTAATTTATTATATCGTCTGTTTCTTTGACCCTGACCATTGTACTTTTAAGAAGGTGTTGGGATGTTGATTGCAATTTTTAAAAACTAGATAATGTATAAATCTGATGTGGAAATCAGTTATAATTGATGTGTGAATGTGTCTGATTATTGTTAAATACTTTTTTTACGATTTTAGATATGTAATGTTTCATAAACCTTGGCACTGGTGGTAAAGCTCAGCTGTGAAAATGGAACTTGTGTATTCTCTTAACGTGAATGTCAGTTTCAAGTGTATTGAAAATGGTTTCTTCAGGAGAGAGATTCACACACCAGAGAAACTCCTGCAGAGGAAGTAGCCTTCTTTGGAGAAAACAGAAACGTGTTATCTTGGTGTATCTGGCAGTGTGGCCCATTTCCCAGGGCATCGTGGGAAACCCAAATGTGACCTTTGAGTAGACCTCTTCTCCAGTGTGGGGAGGGACTCCGTTTGCACCCTTTTGTATGTAAAATAAAATGTCTTACCTTTCTGGACTAATTTTTGCTTGCTTAGTTAGTTGGTTTGTCTGATTTTAATCTTTCCCGACTCGCTTTCCGGTTTTGATTTGAGACTGCACCTAGTGGTGCTCGGGGATTACTCCTGGCTCTGTGCTCAGGCAAAGCGGGTGGTGTTGGGTGACCTTATGTGGTAGCAGGGACAAGAACTGTGTCAGCAGCATGCAAAGGAAGCCTCTTGTTCCGGTCCGCTGTCTCTCAGCAGCCCTCATTTCTAACCAAGAATCTGGTCGGGCTGGACATAGCTCAGCAGTCGAACACTTCCATTGCATGGGAGCCTCTGGATCAATTCCTGGGACATGGTCCCTCAGCACACCTCCAGGAGTGACTACTCTACCCACCCCGTATTTTGGGGGCCTGGGGGCTGTGCCCAGTGGTCTTTGGGGACCATTCCTGCTCTTGGGATGAGGGGTTATTTCTCTCAATGTTTGAGGGATTGTGGTATGGTTTGCAGAACCCAGGGCCTTCTGCATGCAAAACATGTGCCCTCGCCCTTTGAGCTATTTCTCCCTGGCCAGCCAGTGGGCATGTTAGAGAGATTATCCTTCTTAGTACACTTCTTGTCTGGAGACCCACCTGACAGATCAGGTTGAGATGGGGATTAGAAATGATGAATGTCCTAATGTATTAAATTCCCATCTGAATTATTATAAAAAATGCCATCTGTCTTAAAATCATGGTAATTGCTGCAGAAAATGTCTATTGTTGATATTTTTGCACAATACATAAACTGGCTACTCAGCTACTGATAAAATATTTTAAAGATTAAATCGTGCATTTTCACGGATTGATCTGGAGAGTATCACGCCGGAGTAAGTTAGTCGGGAGAGACACACAGTGATCTTCATCTGGGATATAAAGAATAAATGCCCGAAGCCAACAGAAACAGAGCTGGTCTTCAGAACCAAGCTTGGGGTGAGGCGGGCAGGCGCCACTGGGACTTGAGGGAAGTGACACCCGGGAAGGTGTGGTCTGGAATGTTGGTGTGTGAGACCCAGCCATTAACAGTCACGGAAGCCATGGTGCCTACCTACACTTGTTTTTTCAATCTTTCTTGAGACCAGAGAAATGGTAGACCGGTTAAGGCACTTACCTTGCATACGGCCAACCCAGGTTCAATCAGGAGGACCCCATATGGTCCCCCAAGACCTGCCGGGAGTGATCACAAAATTAAAAAATTAAATTATTTAGGGAGGATTTTTTTTTTCTTTTTAAATTAGGAACCATGATTTGGAGGTAGATGCTGAAAGTTCAATCCTCGTTGTTTTGAAAGTGTCATTGTGTTTCTGGAGGCTCAGCCAGGTGACGTCGCCACAAGCCGTGAATGGGGGTCCCGTCTCACTACCTCCCTCCAGCACTGGCTGGTTCCATTCTTGCACGTGCCCATTCTCACTGGTGGGAGGTGCCAACTTTCCTTTGGATTTGCATTTCTTTGAAAAGTGTTGGAAAGTGCTTTTGGTTTTCCTTGTTGGAATTGGGTGCTACTCCTGGCTCTGTGGTCAGGGTCCTAGCAGTGCTTGGTGTCGGAATTCAAACGAGGGTTAGCCACATGCAAGGCAAGTGCCTTATCTCTCCAGCCCAGGAGAAGCACTTTGGGGGAGGGGACGGTGGGGTTTGCCCCCACCTGGCAGTGCTCAGGGCCTGCTTCTGGCTCTGTGCTAAGGGGATCATCTGGTGCCAGGGACCAAGTCAGGGTCTGCCTGGTGCAAGGATACTGCCACCACACCCTTGGGAATATCGCTCAGGTCTCAGATGACCACTTTTTAATAGTCTTCTTTGAGGAAGTTTCTATAAGGCTCTCCCAGTGGGGGTTTTTCTTTTTAGGTTTTGCATCAGCAGAGCCTGGCAAGCTACGCGTGTTGTATTTGATATGCCAAATACCAGTAACAATTATAGACCTCATTCCCATGACCTGATGGAATGTTTTGAGGCTCTTTATGTTCCTGGAGTGAGCAGATGCCCTTGGGATCTACTAGCATGTGACAGGATGTATGGAGATGTTACTGGTGCCCACTTGAGCAGATCGATGATCACGGGAAGACAAGTGATACAAGTGAAGTTTTGCAATTTTTTCCCTTTGACTTTTTTTTTGGCCACACTGACGTGGTAAGGGTTTACTCCTGGCTCTGCACTCAGAAATTATTCCTGGTCAATTGGGGAACCAAATGGAATTCCAGGAATCAAAGCTGGTTTGGC
This sequence comes from Cryptotis parvus, assembly GCA_021461705.1. NCBI lineage: Eukaryota > Metazoa > Chordata > Mammalia > Eulipotyphla > Soricidae > Cryptotis > Cryptotis parvus. The sequence goes on along the minus strand of JAJIBD010010388.1, from coordinate 6,666 downwards.
CACATGCAAGGCAAATGACCTATCCACTGTACTATTGCTTAGACTCCTAAGTTTTTGCAAATTCTAAAAAAAAAAAAACAATTTACATTAGTCTAATAGGTGAGCAAATATTTTCTCCTGCTTTTTTTGTGTACTTGTGTGTGGGGGCAGCGTTTTTTGTTTTGTTTTGTTTTTTTGCTTTTTGGGTCCAACCCAGCAATGCTCAGTGGTAACTTGCTCTGCACTCAGGAATTACTCCTGGTGGTGTTTGGGGGACCATATGGGATGCTGGGGATCGAACGGGTTGGCGCGTGAAAGGCAGGCGTCCTCCCCTGCTGTGCTATTGCTCCGGACCCCAGCGTGGTTTTTTAAGTGCAGAAACTTTCTCATTAGGAAAACACATTCCTTCAGAGCATATTGTGAGCCCTTGTGTCCTCAAGCATGGCTCAGTTTTCACCAGACAGACAGCAGCCATCCGCTGTAAAGTCAAGGGAAGAGAATATGGAAGATGAAATAACTTAGTCAGCATCTTGTGTTTATCAGGGGTCCAGGTTCAGTCCCAGACTGCTTGATCCTCGCACCCAGCCATTCGCGCACAATGTACTGTTATACATTTAAGTAGCTGACCCCCAATCATAAGAACATAGGGCTGGAGCAATAGTGTTGCTGGTAGGGTGCTTGTGTTGCACGAGCCCACCTGGGGTTCCTCTAGCATATCATGTGGTCCCCCAGCCCTGCCAAGAGTGATCCCTGAATGCAGAGCCGGGAGTAACCCCAGAGCACCAACGAGTGCTGCCCAAAACCAGGAAAAAAAAAAGACGTTTAATAATAGAGCTCCATGGTGTAGGAGGCTTGTATCGCTCCGGCAACAAGCGCATATGCTGTGGACCACCACCAGCTCGTGCTCTGACATCAGAAAACGAGCCCTGCCCTGAGAGTGTCTAGAAAGACGAGATAACAGCGTTATTATGTATTGTATATATGTTTTAAGTGTTACATTTTACTTCTACCTATACCCAATCATTGTTCCATACCTTTTCTGGAGAGAAAGTCAATTCAGAGGAAGGGGGAAAGTTAGCTGTTAAAGGAAGGTTGTTCACCTAAAGTTTTTCTGCCTAAGCTTGTGCACAAGGTGTACCTTCCCCTGCGCACACACCCTCCCACGCAGTTGCACTCGGATCTACTACATCTCTTTCCCTCTCCCATTCCATTGGCCCTTGTGGGAGTTTCACCCATCTTAGTAAAGCCTCCTCTGCCAGAGATTGGACATCCACATTTAAAACAAAGGCCTCTTGGACTAGGAAAGATACTTTAAGGGCTGTGAGCCCCTGGGCATTCTCAGTACTGTGAAATTAAGAAAGAAACAGGGGGCCTGAGTGATAGTCCAGTGGGTAGGGCATTTGCCTTGCATGTAGCCGACACGGGTTCGATCCCCGGCATCCCATATGGAACCCCAAGCACCACCAGCAGTAATTCCTGAGTGCAGAGCCAGGAGTAACCCCCTGAGCATTGCCGGGTGTGACCCAAAAAGCAAAAGAAAAGAAAAAAAAAAAAAAAAAAACAGAGGTAGTAAAACAAAGGTTTGGAACACTTGCTTAGTGCATGATGGTTGTACATACAATGTAACATGGGTTTCTAATTTTTGTTGTGGGTTTCTCTTTTTTGTTTTCATGTTTTTTGGGTCACGACTATCTGTATTCAGGGGACCATATAGGATGTCCACGATTGAACCTGGGTTGTCCACGGCAAAGCAAGCACCTTACCACTGTGCCCACTGTACTACCTCTCCGGCCACCTCTCATCTCTTTCTCTCTCTCTTTTTGGGCCACACCTGACTATGCTCAGGGGTTATTCCTGGCGGTGCTCACGAACCATATGGGATGGTGAGGACTGAGCTGGGGTTGGTCCCATGCAAACTAAACACCTTATCCTTTGTGTTATCTCTCTGGGGCCTCTTGTTTCTTTTTTTAAATATTTATTTTAATTTTATTTTCCCATTATATAAACACCGGAGCCCAGAGCTCAGTGGGGCAGACCAGTGGGATGGGTTAACTGAGGGGTCACCATCTATTCGAGAGTGCCCTTGTCTTCCCAGTATCTCTCAACACTTTAACTACTTGGGCAAGAGCAGAAAAAAAAAATCAAATCAAATTAAAATAAATAAATAAAAGAAATATCCGGCCCAGGTATGCTGATCTAGAGACAGACATGGGGCAGAGCTGCTACTGGCTCTCCCTGTGCCCAGCTGCTCACGAGGCGCCTGGGAGGGATGGCGGGTTCTCAGCCCGGTCCGCCACCCCAGCTGAGCCTCACAACAAGCAGCGCCCCCCACTCCATGGGGGCCTCCATTTTCCACATCCGGACTTCCCCGTCAGAACTCCACCCAGCAGACCAGCCTACACAGCCGGCTCCGAGATCCCCTGCTGCTGTCTTTTTAATCCAGCCCAGGTATGCTGATCCAGAGACAGACATGGGGGCGAGCTGCTTACTGGCTCTCCCTGTGCCCAGCTGCTCCGGGTGCCCGGGAGGGGATGGTGGGTTCTAGCCCTGGCTCGCCACCCCAGCATAGCCTCGCAACAAGCCAGACGACCCCCACTCCATGAGGGCCTCCATTTTCCACATCCGGACTTTCCCTCATCAGAACTCCACCCAGCAGACCAGCCTATTACAGCCGGCTCGCACGCGCCAAGCGGCCGTGCGGTTCAACAATAAATGCTGGGTTTAGAGATGACTACAAGAGTATGCTACCTGCACGGCAGAGCCTGGCAAGCTACCCGTGTCGTATTTGATATGCCAGATACCAGTAACAATTATAGACCTCATTCCCATGACCTGATGGAATGGTTTGAGGCTCTTTATGTTCCTGGAGCAAGCAGGTGCCCTTGGGCTCTACTTGCATGAGACAGGTCATATGGAGATGTTACTGGTGCCCGCCGAGCAAATCGATGATGAACGGGAAGACAGTGACAGTGTGATTATGTATTGCCCGCCAGGACAGGAGGTGAGCTGAGGCCGGCGGCAGGTCTGGGAGCAGGAGGGATAGGTCTGCCTAGCGCCCCAGATCCTGCAGCCCTGGGCACTGCAGGATGCGACCTGACCTGCACCTATTTTATTTGCAAATCTGTATCTAATACATCACGCGTTGCAGACATCACATTGAGATCAGGTACAGGTAGAGGCGACGGGCCTCGCAAGGACGGGCCGAGTCAGTACGTGGGTTCCAGCAAGCTTTTGCACAACTCATGGAGCTGCATAACGTCCTATTGTGGGTAAAGGCACAGCGCCTTAACGCCCAAAGCCCCTCCAGTGGTGATTAATGTCCATTTGTTATTCCAGCATCTTCTTTTTGTTTAGTTTTTGCGGCCGCAGTCGGCTGCACTGAGGGATCACAGCAGGGCAGGGACTGGGCCCAGGCCGGCTGCCCCTCAGGCTTGTCTCGGCCGCTGCCAGTGGACTCCAGGCTGACGTCCAGGGCAGCACTGGCCCAAAGCGAACGCGGCCCGCACAGGCGCTCAGGCCCATCCCGCGCGCGCCGCAGCGCGGCACTTCCGTGGTCCCGCCCCCTGGGCTGGGCGTGGTTATGCGGTGGGCGTGGCTAACGGCGCGAGCCAATAAGGCTGCAGCAACGTGGCGGTCGCGAGCGAGCCCGAGTCTCCCTCCGCCGCCTCGGCCCTGGCCCCGCCCCCTCGGGATCTACTCATCCGGAGCCGGTGCGGGGTACCGCGGCGCCTGCGAGCGCCGGAGCCGGGCGGGGCTGCGCGTCCCCCCGCGCTTGCGCCCCCGTAGCCGCGCCGGGTCCTCGCCGCTGCGTCCTCAGCCTCTTCCGGCCCCGGCGTCCCGCGGAGCCCGTAGCCCGTGCATGCTGCGCCTGTCGGGCAGGAACATGAAGGTGCTCGCCGTCGCCGCGCTCGTTGTGGGCTCCGTCTTCTTCATGCTGCTGCCGGGACCCTCGGCGGCCGACGAGAAGAAGAAGGGCCCCAAAGTCACCGTCAAGGTGCGGCCTCCCCCTGCGGGCCGCCCCCGGGCGCCTGGGCCTGCACCCGCGGTGCCCCCACGCTCGGGCGGCCCCCCCGGGCGGCCATCCTGCATCCGCTTTCCCGTGCAGAACCCAGCGAGTGTAGTTTGGACTCGCGGGGATGCAGCGACCGACACCGGCTTTGCATGTGTCAGTCCCGGCCCGGTGCGGGACCGGGACAGCAACGCAATCCCCAAACTGGGGTGTCGAGTTCAGGCCGGGATCCTTTTGGGTGCCCTTATAGGCCCAGCAGTGCCTCTACTCGTGGAGAGAGCGATCAGCTCTTCGCTTGGGGGCTGGGGCTTTCCTGGCCGCCCCCCGAGCCGGGCCCGACCCCCTTGCCCCGGATCTGCCCGTTTTCTCTCCCCGCCTCCCCTTCCCGGGGCCCCCCTCTAGCAAGATCCCCGCTAAGCTCCGGCCGGTCCTTTCCCCAGGTGTACTTTGACCTGCGCGAGGGCAGAAGAAGACATTGGCCGGGTGGTCATCGGTCTCTTTGGAAAGACGGTGCCCAAGACTGTGGATAATTTCGTGGCTTTAGCCACAGGAGAGGTAAGTGTCTGGATCAGTGGAGGTCAGCTCCAGCGAGTGACGCTTTCGAGAGTATTTTTATTTTATTTTATTGTTTTTTTGGTCACACCCGGCAATGCCCAGGGGTTACTCCTGGCTCTGCACGCAGGAAGTACTCGGGCGGTGCTCGGGGACCATATGGGATGCCGGGGATTGAACTCTGGTGGGCCTCTTGCAAAGCAAACGCCCTCCCCGCTGTGTTGTCCTCTGGCCTGGCAAGTGACACTTTAGGATCAGGCCCTGGACCTTCTGTGTGCAGAGTCCAGAGCTGTTTCCCTGGATGCCTTTATCTCCTTTGATTGTTTTTGGGCTACACCCGCGATGCTCAGGGGTTACTCCTTTCTCTGGAATTACTCCTGCTGGTGCTTGTGGGATCATACGGGATGCCAGGGATTGAACCTGAGTCAGTCTAGTGTAAAAGGCAAGTGCTTACACTAGACGCATAAGCATACTCTTGACTCCATACATGTAGATCAAGTGTGTCAATACACACTCGATCTGGCGTAAATCTATACGTAAATCTAAACTCAATACGTTGTGAGTTGCAGACATCACAGTAAAGCATGTTGAGAATCTGCAGTTAATCTGTATCCAATACATTTAGAGATGCAGACATCAGTCGAGAATCTGCGTTAATGTATAGCTAATATTCCCTGCCTTTCCTTGAGAGAATTCAGTGACCAGAAGAAACATCTGTGTAGGGGGGCCAGGGAGCTGGTACAGGGCTGTGTTTTTTCGCCTGGCTTTTTTTTTTTTTTTTTTTTTGCTTTTTGGGTCACACCCGGCAATGCTCAGGGGTTACTCCCTGACTCTGCACTCAGGAATTACTCCTGGTGGTGCTCGGGACCATATGGGATGCTGGGGATCGAACCTGGCCGGCATGGCCGCCGCGCCAGCAAGGTAAACGCCCTACCCGCTGGGCTATCGCCTGGCCCCCGCCTGGCATGTTGACCCCATGTTACTGCATGGACCCTTGAGTACCAAACAATGTGGGTCCCTTCCCCGCAAAACACTCCTGTAAAGAAGAGAACACTTGGCCTGTGCTATAGCACAGCGGGAGAGGCGTTTGCCTTGCATGCAGCCAGCCCAGATTAAATCCCCGGCATCCCATAGGGTCCCCGGAGCCTATCAGGTGTAGAGTTGGGAGCATAGAATCAGAAGTAAGCCCTGCTAACTGCCAGTGTGGCCCCCAAACCAAAAAGAAAAAACAGGGACCTGAGCCAGCAGGTGGCCAGCGCCATATACAGCGGTGGGGTCCTGCCTTGCACGTGGCTAAACCCGGCTGAATCCCCAGCACCCTACATGGTTTTTCTACTCCCACCAGAAAGTCAGCCCTGTGTACCCTCTCTCCCATCCCATCTCCCAAAAATAACCTGCAAGCTCCTCATGGTAAGAACCACAAGTTCCCCCTTTTTTGAGGGCACAGGTTCTCAGGGGATGTGAGGCCCCAGGCCAGCAGCGACTGCCTGAGGTTTGTGCCCGGAGATCAGGTGCCGCCGACACACCTGTGTGCACGCACACAGCCCACAGGTTTACCTCCCTGTGTTGGGTTTGAGGCCGTTTCTGGGGAGGCTCAGGTCTTGCCTTCCTGGCTCTGAGCCCAGAGAACCATGTGTAGTGCCAGGAATTAAACCCGGGTCAGCTACATGCAAGACAAGCACCCACTGTGTTCTCTGCTCGAGAACCATTTTTTACTATTTTGTCTTTGCAGGGATTGTTTGCGCCACACCTGGCACTCTCCAGGGATCACTGTGGCTCTGCACTCCGGGACATATGGGTGCTGGTGTCACCTGGGTCGCGCGCCCTATCCGGCTGGACTATTGCTCTGGCCTCCACAACTATCCTCATGGTGGGACTTGGGGGCCGAGCCAGTGCCCTGCTCCCTGCACTGTCTTCCCAGACCTCGTCCCAGCCCCATGAGCTTCCTTAAAGAGCCAGAGGCCCAGAGCATCCCTAGACACCTAGAAAAAGCGGAGCATTTTCCTGCGTAGGAGAGTTTGTTTCACGTTCCCACTAAGGCTGCGGGTCACATTTGTGGGGAGGAAGGGAAGATGAGTTTGGCCCTTGATCTAGTTCTCTGGCCCCGTTTTGTTTTGTGTGAGTGG